>PVJS01051072.1:0-14096 GCA_004027185.1 Glis glis | reverse complement strand
TTTTTTTTGCGGTACTGGGGATTGAACGCAGGGGCGTTCTACCTCCGTGCTACGTCCCCGGCCCTATTTTTTATACTTTATTTTGAAACCGGGTCTCACAAAGTTGCGGAGGCCTCACTAAGTAGAGAGAGAGAGACAGGGAGAAAGAGAGAGAGAGAGAGAGCTGAGGCTGGCCGCGAACCCGGATCCTCCGGTCTCCGCCTCCCAAAGTACTGGAATTACAAGCGTGCGCCACCACGCCCGGCTAAAACATACAGTTTTCAAACCTGTAGAGGTAAAACAAAAATATCCACAAAACTTGATCAATATGATGTATGGCAAAAAAAATGAGCCCCACCCCACCCCCACCAAAAAGGCAACAGAGGAACTCCTGGTAGATTGAAAGTGAAAGTAAAAAGCGGAATCCTGTGTGACTTTGGGTGAAGGGGACTTAGTGCCATCACCACTCTGAGCCTGTTTCCTCATCTACTTTGGAAGGATGATGACCTTCTGCAGCTGTCGGGGGCACGATGAGACCCTTTGTGCCTGGCCCTCGGTGCAGGGACACACGGGCGGAGGCTGGAGGCCCCCTCATCCCTTGTTTCCAGGGGCTTGCATGAGAAATGGATTTGGTGGACATCTCAGTGTGCACATCCTTCTTTTTCTTTTCTTTGGTGATGATAAAGCTTTCTGCAGCCAAGCTTTTAGTTTATCAGAGGAAGGAGAGTTTATCAAACTGGCTCAAGCAGCCACCAGGGAAATTTCCAAAGGGACAAAGAGGCAAGAAGCATGTCTCCCAAGACAACTTCTGCTTGATCTTGGCTTTTCGCTTGGTCGATAACAGCAGCAAATGTGTTTGGAATGTTGGCCTCTGTCGAGGGTGTCCAGGGGCTATGCTATTTTACCCACATTCCTTCATTTATACCTGCGAGACAGGTGTCACCCCCACTTTAGAAACGAGGCGATGGAGGTTTGGAAAATGAAGTGAGACCTGCCCAAGGATGCAGCTGAGCTGCAAATCAAATCAGGTCTAACTCTGAAGTCTGCTGTTCTTTTGTGGTTGTTTTGTTTAATACTGGGGATTGAACCCAGGGGCATTCTACCTCCGAGCTCCACCCCCAGCCCTGTTTTATTTTTTGTTTTGAAACAGGGTCTCATTGAGTTGCTAAGGGCCTTGCTAAATTGCTAATGCTGACCTTGAACCTACGATCCTCCTGTCTCAGTCTTCCAAGTACTGGGATTATAGGCATGTACTACCACACCTGGCTAAGTCTGTGGTTCTTTTGCTCTTTACGTTCCTAGAAGCCCCCAGTCATTTGATTGTTGAAGAGTTGGCCGTGACCAGGAGTCAGTGCCTTTTCCCGGGGAACGTGGTACAGGGTGTGGGGAGTGAAAGCCAGAACAGCCCCCACTGGGCAGAGCCTGTGTGGAGCCTGACCTGCGGGGACAGTCACTGGTCCCTTGCATGATGCCCTGGGTTGAGATGGGGACACGGGTAGGTCTTAGACCTGGTGGGAAGCCCTGTAGTAACTTGTGGCCACACTTCCTGGGGAACCCTAAGGGGTCACTGCCAGAGCTTGGGGCTCCTGGGTTACGTAGAGGGTCATCAGTGCCCGTGGAGCAAGGCCTGGCCGTTCAGAGTCCATGGTGCACGTTCTCCTTTAGGAACCCGACCCCGCTTGTGTCTACTGTGTGAAGGCCTTGCTCCTCAGTGCGGGCATCAAGGCTGTTCGGGGCTGACCTGGACGCCCTCTGTGCCTCTTCTCCCCTCCAGCTAGATCCACGTGCTGCATTTGGGCCTCTGAACCCCCCAGTGTCTCCCCAGCTCCCACCCTCTCACAACACTGCCTCTTCCCAGAGTGCCCTCTTCCCCACCTGCCCACCAGGTAAGGGGCATCGCATGCTCTGTGGCTGGCCCCTGCCTCCTCTGAGCCTCCGAGCTCAGTGTCTTCCTCTGTGCTCCAGCATGGTGTGTTATCCACTGGGACCCCCATGTTGGCCAGGGCTTATTTAAGGATGGTTTCTCCAGGCAGTGGGCTGCTTGCGGTCCCAAGCAGGCCCTGGTCACACATTTGCCAAAAGCTCAGGGTGGGGGATGGGCTGGCCTGGTCACCATGTCCTTCCTCTATCATTGAGGGGATGTGACATGACGCACGCAGAGTGCCAGCGTCAGCCGTTCTGTTCCCAGGACCCAGCCCAGGCCTGGCCCAGGACAGTACCCGATGTCGGGGTCAATGTGCAGACCCGAGACGCGTCCTCTGCTCACGGTCTCACTTGGAGCAGAGCCGGGGCCTCATCGGAGTCCCCTGATGCTGTACACATGCTGGCGCGTTCCCTGTTTCTCCAGCCCCCAGAGATGAGCTCAGCACAGGGCAAGTGGGACCCGGTCCAGACAGGTGGCAGCCTGGAGGAGCACAGAGGACAGGGCTCCGTGACAAGGACAGAGACATGAGGTGAGTGGCGACTGTCCATCAGACCATGGCGGTTCTGAAGGGACGTGGGGCAGCTCTGAGACGTTCCTTCCTCCACCTGCGCTTACTGAGCAACTATGGTGTGCCAGGCGCCACGTGGGCGCTGGGGGTGAGCCCGGGAGCCAGATGCCGTCCTGGTCTCAGCTGCAGGTGGGAGGAGGGAGAACACAGGCCAAGAGAAGACCCTGTTAGTCCTCGATGAGGGATGTGCCCTTGCTCTGGGACACAGGATATGAAACAAGATCCTCAGGAAGGCTGAGAATTAGGGGAACCATCCTCGTTGTATAGGGCAGGTGACTGAAGCCCAGACGGGCCCGTGACTTGTTTGATGTAACATGGAAGTGGATGGGGCCGGAGGCCCAGAACTTCTGAGCCCCCAGTCTCCAGCTCTGTCCTCCTTATTGTCCCCTAAGCACTCCCGGCTGAGTCTCACAGGGTGATCACAGTTTCAACCTCACTCCTTGTGCCCAGGCCATGCAGCAAACCCTCCCACGCCATCATTAATTACACATTCAGGAGGTTAATGTGTAAAGAGACAGTGCAGTAGTTATTTTAATAGCGATTATTAAGATCACGCTGGGCGTTTGCTGCGTAATGGGTAATTATCTGCAACGGAACAACAGTACAGTCAGTTCCGCTCATCCACCGAGCGAATCCCAGGGAGCAGCCTGCTTTCGCTGACATTTGTTTAGAAACATCCTATGAAATTGGAACAGAAGTTGCTTTTGAAATCTCAGGAGGAGCGGGGCCAGTCTCCAAGACCTCAGTCCCACGGTGTCCCTATGGATTCCCATGGCGTTTGGCAGCGTCCTACACAGGCCCTGCCCTCAAATCCATCTGGACCACTTTCGCTGCGGGGCCACTTGTGTGCTTCTTGTGTTACTCATTCATCGGTCAATCCTTGCACTTTTGCTTCCTTTCATTCATTTACCTCGTCAACTGGTGTGTAAATCCACTTAAAATTATTTCTTGTATTATTGGTGTGTGGATTTACTCCGTTTACTCCTTTTCCCATCATTAGTTCACTCATTTCTCCTTCCATTTGCTGGTACTTTGTTCATGAATTTTTCGCTCAGATTTTCATGTGTATAGTTAATCATTCATTCTCTTCTTTTTATGCATACATTCTTTTCTTTAATTGCCTCATTTGTGTTCACTTTTTCTTTTTTGTACTGAGGATTGAACCCAGGGGCATTCTACCTCCAAGCTACACCTCCAGATCCCTCCCCTTTTTTATTTTGAAACAGGGTCTTGCTAAGTTTTCGAAGGTCTTGTTAAGTTGCTGAGACTGGCCTTGAACCTGCGATCCTCCTGTCTCAGCCTCCCAAGTACTGGGATTACAGGAATGCACCTTAGTGCCTGGCTAGTTACTTGTTGTTAAAGGACAAGAATTTTTCAATTTACTTCAAGGGTTGTAACTGGCTTTATTCTGTGATTCTAGAACTGGGCAGCACTTCTTCCCTCTAGGAACAGAGTGAGTGTCCCCGTGGGCTGAGCAGGGAGGCTGGCTTTATAGACAGAAGGGCTGAAGAAAGAGGAATAAAAGAACAGGAAGTGGATGGTCACTTCAAAATTACTTTCCTAGCTGGGTGTCATGGTGCACGCTTGTAATCCCAGCACTTGGGAGGCTGAGACCGGAGGATCCGGGTTCGTGGCCAGCCTCAGCTACTTATTGAGGCCCTCTGCAACTTAGTGAGAGCCCGTTTCAAAATAAAGAATAAAAAATAGTGCTGGGGGTGTAGCTCAGAAGTAGAATGCCCCTGGGTTCAATCCGTTGTACCGCCAAAAACAAAAAACAAAAAAACCCAAAAAACAAAAAAAAAACCCCAAAAACAAAACAAAATTACTTTCCTTGTAAGGCAGGGGTGGAACAAAGGAAAAATAACTGATCAGTGGACCTCAGTTTACTTCAGGTTACTGTTGGTAAGAATTAAAGCATGTAAGGATTAAAGGTAGAAGGAACTTCATCATCATTCTGAGGGAAACTAGCCTGTTTGGGAAATTTGGTTGCTATCTCTTGTTTCTCCTCATTTTGTGGAAGATCAGATAAACAGCTTACTTTTGGTTTATTGATGTGTAACGTTAGCATGAGTGACTCTATTTTGATTTCTAGTCTGGTCTGTGGGGCCCTACTGCAGAAATCTTAGTCCAAAGCAACGGCCTCCTTTGATTCTCCCTTAACATTCCTTATGAATGTACTTTTTCATGCGTGACTTAATTAATTCATGATTCTTTTGTTCATGCATGGATTCGTTCATGCATTCACTTCTTTATTCATTCATCAAACATGTGTTCTTTGTTCCTGAACGATGTCTCGTGGGTGTCTGATCTGACGTAATAGAGCCTTGTTCATCCCTCCAGCAATTTCTGGGCTTCTCAGAAAATGCTCCTGGCCCATTTTCTTAAGTTATTTTTTTGTGTGTGTGTGTCACAGTGTAACAGGATGGTACTGAGGTCCCCAGCTTGGGCATCTGGGAGCATTGTTCCAATTGGAGATTGTGAGTAGCAAGTTGGTGTGGAGAGAAGATGAATTCATTCTGGGACACGTTGTGTGTGAGGTAACAGCAGCACTCCCAGGAGGAGCCGTTTGGCATGTGGAAAAGGCCTGGGGTTGGCGCTGTGGGCCTGGGGTGAGGCTCACTTCTCTCCAGGAACAATGGCCTGCAGAGTCCACTTTGCCTGCAATTTCTATCTCTCTCTGTACCTCTCTCCCCTGCCCTGGGTATAAGCAAGAAATGAAGCTTAGCCATGGCGCATGCCCATAATCCCAGTACTTGGGAGGCTGAGACAGGAGGATCGCAGGTTTGAGGCCAGCCTCAGCAACTTAGGGAGACTTTCAGCAACCTAATGAGATCCTGTTTCAAAACAAAACAAAAAAAATGGCTGGGGGTGTAGCTTGGAGGTAGGGCCCCCCTGGGTTCAATCCCTGGTACCACAAAAGAAAAGAATAGAAAAGAAAAGAAGAAAAGATACGGGGAAGTCCAAAGGGAAACGATTTTAGTTTTCTTGAATACCAACCAGCCAATTGATACCTGATGTTTTGTTTTTTTTTTTCTTGCGGTGCTGGGTATAGAACCCTGAGCCAGCACTAGTGCATACTAAGTCAGTGCTCTGCCACTGAGCTATACCCCCCAGCCATTGCTTCACTTTGAAGCAGGCTTTGGGCTCCTAAAACATTTGGCCAAGTTGAACCTCCCTGCCTCGCAGAGCTGCTTCTGATCCCACTGAGCACTTACTGGGTGGGTGACAGTTCGGGACAATGGGATCAATCTGAAATGGGTGAACGTGGGTGGTCTGGAGGTTGACCTGAGGGTAGTACATACCCCTGTTCCCTGTTCCTCCGTGGCATGTGGATTGGGGTCCACCTCCTGTGGGCAGGTCCAGGCCCCTTTCTTGGGGCACCTGTTCCCAAGGCTTCTGCCAACAGCCAACTGCCCAGGTGTCAGCCCTCAAAGCCTCGTCTCCCCAGGAGTCCCTGCCTAGACCTACAGGGAAGAGTGAGAGGTACCTGTGGTCTGGGGGGCATCCCAGGCTGCAGGAACCACGGGTGCAGGGGCGCAGAGGCGGGAGAGTGCTCCTCACCTGTCTCCCCAGAGGCAGGACAGGCTGTGCAGAGGGGCCTGCATGGTTCTGCTCATGAATGATTCCCTGTCCTAGAACAGTGCCTGGCACAGACACCGAGAGAGTGTCGAAGCATCTCATTCAGGGTCTGAGTGGCCAGGGGCAGTAAGACAGTAAACCAGGAATGAATAGAGGTGGACTCTGTGGCGCTTGTAGAGGAGAATGACCAGGCCCCTCAGGCTGGGGCCCTGGGAAAGCCTCTTCGAGGAGGTGGCCTTGGGGCTGAGGGCTGGAGTCTAAGACACCAGGCCTGGGGAGTGGGTGACTTGCCCAAGGCTTGGCAGCAGGAGGTAAATTGGGGAGGGGTCTTCAGGCCACAGTGCAGATGTGCCAGACTTTCGGGGGCTCTTCTGAACCCCTGAAGTAGAGACCTGGGCTCTGTGATGCCCTGTGCTGACCTTGCCCAGGCCTTCTGCCCACTCTGTAGTCCTTACTCCATGCAACTCCCTCCCCAGGGAGCTGAGAGCTACTCAGGGACCAAACAGGGCCTCATCCCTCCATCTCGCATCCCCAGCACCTGCCACAGGGCCCGGAGCACAGTAGGACCTCTGCAGGTGGCCTTGGGGTGGGCGGGGAGGGCACTGTAGCACATGTGCCTCAAAGGCTCTCTGGCTGTGGGAGTCCTGGTGCAGCCCAGCTCCTGTTATTAAGCCTGGACCTGAGACCCAGGCAGGACAGGACGTGGGTGTACTCGAGGTTGCTCTGCGAGCCAGTGGATGCAAGGGTTCGGGCTTGAACTTTCCGGTGCCCTGTCCCTGGAGGGGGAAGCTCGGGAGCCCTGGCCTCTGCTACAGGACTCTAGGAGGCTCAATGAGACAGGGCTCTGCTTCTCTGAGGAGCTCATTCTGGGGAAACCACTGGCTGAAAATAAAACAAAAACCAGGCTCAGTAGGTGAAGACCCCAAAGCTCTACAAATGGACAAGACCCAGGCCCTGGAGTCTGTGCTAAGTAAGGTCTCCTGAGAGTCAGGGCAGGAGGAGCTTTGGAGAGTCTCTGGTCCAGGCAATTTATTCTACAATTGGGAAACGAAGGCCGGAAAGCTGAGTGAGGAGCTGAGGCTACGGGGACAGTCAGACACAGAGCCCGGTAAGGATACATTTTTGAGATCCATTACACAGCACAGTGACTCTAATTAATAATAATGTTATGTATATTTCCACATTGCTAGGGGAATAGGGTTTTTAATATTTGCATCACAAAAACGTATGTGGGGTGATGGATATGTTAATTAGTTTAATCTTCTATAATGTATACGTATATAAAAACATAACATTTTGCCCCTTAAATATATATAATTATTTGTCAATTAAAAATAAAATTAAAAAAAGGGGAAAATAATTGACTCCCTCACCATGTGCCAGGCCCTGCCCTGAACACACTGTGAGCAGGGTCTCGTCAGAAGTATCATCATGATAATTTAACCTGTTTCTATAAGGTGGGTCACTATCCCCATTTGAAAAACCTGAATAAAATGAGGAAAAACCTAAATAAACCTAGCTTCACTTGCTCTTGGTTGACTTAAAAATCACTAATTTTGGGGGTTGCACGGCTGGGCAGTACATTATTAGCCCCTCACTGGCTTGGCTGTAGATCAGGCCTCTGATGTATGGGTTATGATGATAATGGTTGCCTAGGTTACTGTTTGGGGATCTGAAGGCCATTTTTGCTGAAAACACTGACTTTTTACTTGAGTCTGCAGATGTCTGATGGTGACTGGAATGGGATGGAAATGCTTGGCTTTTCGGTCTTCATATCGTGTCTGTCCAACTATAATATAGGATTAACCTGATCTAGACTTGCCTAATCATCCCCCCTTTCAAGGCTAAAGACACCTACCATCCATCCTGATTAGAAACACCAGACGATAGCTGGGCGTGGTGGCGCACGCTTGTAATCCCAGTACTTGGGAGGCTGAGACAGGAGGATCTGGGTTTGCGGCCAGCTTCAGCTACTTAGTGAGGCCCTCTGCAACTTAGTGAGACCCTGTTTCAAAATAAATAATAAAAAATAGGGCTGGGGGTGTAACTCAGAGGTAGAATGCCCCTGGGTTCAATCCCCAGTACCGCAATAATAAATAAATAAATAAATAAATGAATAAATAAAAAGAAACGCCAGACCATGAAAGGAATGACAAGAGGTGGCACCGCAGTTCCTGGAAGATCCCCACCTATTCCCAGAAAAGACATGAACTTTCCTCCCCTGGATTAGCTTGTCCCCCTCTCTCATTATTCCTGTCCTATGTCTGTAACCCCTCAACCCCTGGAGATGAGGAGCTGACTTGTGAGCAAAGCTCCCTCTTCTCCATCCTTTAGTCACTGAACAGAGCCTTTCTCTCTCCTTGGCACCCGATTCTCAGACATTGGCTTTTCTGTGGGATGAGCCTCAGAACCTGGGCCCAGTAACAAAATGAAAAAAAAAAAAACAGAGACTTAGTGAGGTGACATCGAGGGTCAGCAGCAAATCCAAATACGTCTAATGCCAAAGTCTAGTTTTTAGGCTCTGCAGTCTGAGGAGCCGCTGGCTGAGAGTTTAGGATTAGCGCAAGGGTGAAGGCAGGATTCCTCTCCTGGCCAGGGATGGGCCAGGCTCAGGCTCCGGGTTCTCAGCTGGGCTTAGTGCAGGACAGAGGGAAGGGCTGAGTTAACATTAAGGCCAAGCTTAAGGTTAGGATCAACTTAACCTCTAGGGATAGGATACTTTGAGAGGCAGAGAAGCTGTTTCTCTAGGGTCTTAGGGGGCAGAGACAGAAGCGATTCTCTCCATGAATAAAACATTCTAAACACTGTCAGCTTATTGTTGATGCCTCAAAGCAGGCATCCTAGGATCATAGGATTTAGGGGTGCTGTGGTTCACAGAGAGGATATATTTTGCTCAAGTTCACATGGCCGGCCCAGGCTTGGGCTTTGTAGTCCCGTGACCTTTGCTCAAATTACATTACTGCTCAATTCAACCCTCCAAGGGCTTGTCCACTTACAAAATGAGGAGAGATACTGTTGAACTGAGAAGGTCTCTGAGATCCCTTTCTGCCATGCTAGTCTACTATAGCTGGAGTCATAAGACCCAGAGCAAGGGAATTGGCTAATCCCCAGGCGTGTGGCTGCTGTCCACGGTGCTGAAGGAGACAAAGGGGCACGCCCTGCCACAGGACATCTGAGGCCAAGGAGAGGAGGAGGCATGTCCTTCACCCTACAATTACTCCCTTTCCAGATCCACCTACCAGACCCCCAGAACCTTTGGAAACAGGACAGAAGCCCCATGATACACTGGAGTCTCCAGATGGTGGCTGGAGCAGCTTCATGGGCTGTGTTTTCTTGACCGAGGTCCAGAGGTTGGGTCAGCTCTAGCCTGGGGGTAGTCCAGCATCAGGGACTCCTGCTTGTCTCAACATCTCCACCTGAGCTCTGGTTGGGGACAGGGGAGGGATGTCATCCTAGGGGGTGTGACATTCACTTGGTCAGTGCTGGATGGACTAGGAGTCACAGTGAGGCTGTGATCCAGGAGCCTAGATGAGCCATCAGGACTATGATGACCATCCTGGAAGATGGGGAACCCAGGTCAGGCAGGGCAAGAGAACCCAATGAAGTAGATCCTCAGTGGGCAATCTGAGCAAGCCAGAGAACAGATCAGCAGAGGGGACGTAGGGTTGAAGTAGCTGGGACACAAAATACTAGATGGGTTTGATGATGTCAACGCCTCCTTTTAGTTCCACTAAATGCAGTGACATGGTCACTGAGCACCCGCTGCCTTAGCCTTTCCCTGTGTGTGGTTTTACTTAATCATTCCAGCAACCTAGGAAAGAAAACATTACCACCATTATAAAATTAAAGTATAGAGCTTCCAAGGTGAAGGGATCTATTGAAAGCCTCTTAGCTGGCGAATGGCAGAGTTGAGATTTGAAACCAACAGTCTCTGCCTATAAATCCCATGCTCAGGAACCCCCCTCCCCCACCTAGGAGCGTAGTAAGAACAGGTATGGCCTCACTTCTAGAGGGGGGTTTGATCATTACCCGGCAGGGTGGGTGCAGACCGTGCCAAGCCCCTGTGTGCTGTCTGACTTTGGGCAGGAGCAGGCATTGAGTGGACACATCCTGGCAGCCCATTCATGGGAGGAAGGGTGACACATGATGGCTAGTGTGGCTCAGCACTGGCATTGGCTCTCAGAGGCTGCAGAGAGAGAGAGAGAGAGAGACATGGGTATAGTCATTTGCCAAGTCATCAGAGGAAACTGGCTTTGGGTCATTTTTGGCACTTGGTCTAGGAGTCACTGGCCACGGGCTCCCCTACCAGATGTGTCTGGAACATCAGGCATCTTCTCTCTCCGGGCATCATGGGATGGGATGAGTAACAGGGGAAGTTGCCATCCTTGAACATCTGCTTCACCTGTTCCACAAACACCTAGGAGTGCCCACTAGGGGCTGGGCAGGGGGCTACAACAGTGGACTCTGCAGAGCCGGTAACCACAGAGATGGCAGAGGACTCCCCGCCCTGTCAACTGTGACTGCTGCCTCTGCTGCCACGCGAGGGCTTCCAGTTCACGCTCTGGCCCCTTCTGAGGCTCAGTTCCAGGCACTCTTTCTCTCCTTGTCATATGTTGACATTAGTTTTAAAAATTTCCTCAGAGCTAGTAGGAAGGGGAGAAAAACGGATGAACAGAGACCAAACTGTGGAGCCAAGCAGGGAACTTCTTGTTCATTCCCATAAGAAATAACCAGGTTAACGCAAATTAATTCAAGGCCAGCCACAACTGAAGAATAAAAAGGAGCCAGTTAGATTCATTTTCTTATTCTAGGATTAATCTATTCATCAGCGCAGCTCAAGGGGAGTGAACGTGCTTCTTCAGGAGTTTTCTAGCAGAAAATAAATGCCTCATTAAGTTAAACATATTAACCCGAGAGCAGTCCTGATGTCGGCCAGACTAATGAATGTCATTATAGGGAAGGCGCAATAGTCCTCAGAGGGGCCCCGCCAGCCATTAGGAGCTCCCAGCAAACGCGCTCAGCTGCTCAGCCATTGTAGTATCTGAATGGGGTGGAGGGAGAGGCCTAGGGGAGACAGGGAGCAGGACTGTGCCTGGAGCCTTGGCAGCTATGTGAATGATGTCCCGGATTAATTCAGCATCTTTGGCCACTTGAGAAAGAGCACATGGTCCTTGTGCCATGTTGCTTCTGAGAGGAGGGAAAGTTTGGCCTGTAGTTCAAGAGTGAGAGCAGGCAGGGCTGGGGCTTGGACATCTTGATCCAGATCCAGGCCTCTGCTGGGCCCAGCCCATGTCCTCTCACGGAAGCCTCGTGGAAATCCATCTAGGTATTATTGCCCCGTATTGCATATGAGGAAACTGAGTCTTAGGGACATTAAATGAAGCACCCAATGTTACCTTTGCAAGTGGAATGACTGAGCTTTGAACCCAGTTCAGTCTGGCTCTGGGTAGAGAGACCTCCTCCTGGCCCCCAGAGACCCCCTTTTCCTGGGTGGGCTGACTTTCAAACCTCTCCCACCCTCACACCCCAAGCGTCTGCAGAGCTGCAAGTCTGGCTGGATGATGAGCAGTTTCCACATGACCCCCCGAGAAGAAAGATGTAGAAGAAATGATGTGCACTTGGGGACAACTTGACCTGGGTGTAGACCCTGACTCAGGAACTCGCCCTCTGTGAGCACCCAGCCAAGATACTCTTTGAGCCTGTGTCCTTATCAACAAAATAGGAATGGATACTTCCTCATCGTGAGGAGGAAATGGACATATAAAGCCGTGTTTCTGACACACAGTGGGCGCTCACTCAGCATGCGCAGGCCCCTGCTGCTCTGCTCTGGGCTCCTGGTCCATCCAGTCAGGGTCAGGTCCTTGATGGAGTGACCTCTGGCAGGGGACATACAGAGGAGCAGAGCTGCCTTTCCTGACATCCAGACCCAAACCCTGTAGTCTGCACACACTCCCCGAGGGCCTGCCCCGACCCAGGTGCCACGAGGAATGGAGATGAGCACGACACGGTCTAACCCCTGAGTGGTCACAGCCGAGCGCGGGAGGTAAATAGCACCAGAGAGAATCCAGGTCCAGGGGTGGGCAGGGAAGAGAGAGGCAGTTCTGGGCGTAATGGTAAAATCATGGGAAATGGTCTGGGACAGAATTTGGGAGGCATCTTGGGGAGGTGCCTCCTACATGAGCACTGGGCAGGGAGCCTTCCCCGGGGACAGCAGAACAGAGAGGCTGGACAGCTAAAGGCTGGCCCAAGGTTGTGGTAAGAGAAAACAATCGAAATCCAGATTGACTGGCCCAATGCTCCGTCCTACCTTGGTGCTCACAGGCTCTGTCCTCGATGAACTAATGAGGGAGGGGACATTTGCTAAGCCTGTATCAGAACCTGTGTCTGCCTCTCAACATGTATGATCTTATTTGATTCTCATTAAAAAAAAAAAAAACAAAAACCACAAAACCCTTGAGAACTAGTGATTAGGATCTCCCTATGTCTGGTAAAGAACAGAGGCCCACAGTTGTCGAGTAACCTGCCCAGGAACATGCCACTCAGTGATGGCAGAGCTGTGTCCTGTCCCCCTGCATCAGGTGCTAGTGGCCGTGGCTTCACCACTTGTCCTGGGGCCTCTCACGTCTCTCACGTCATGGGTCCCTCTGGACCTCTGGCTGCCAGCTTATCTTCCTCCCTGGATTGGCTCCAAGGCAGGATGTGTCCAGGGGTAGACTGGGGACTCATGGAACTCCTCCCTGTCTTGGTGGAGAGGCCCTGCTACATGCCTACACAGCCCCGGGGATCTGTCGCAGGCTCCTGGGTGCCTCCATGATTCAGACACGGTGTTCCCATGTCACAGAGCAAGCCCACCACTCCCTCATGGTGTGAGCTTCTTCCCTGTGAGCATCAGTTCTTTCGTCCAGTAGCTCTGTGCATTGAGGTTACAACTTAATTTCCAACTGGGGTACTTTACTTCAACTCCCAGTGAAATGCTGTTTAATCCCAGTGTTGTTACTTCTGCAATCATTTATTTAGTGTCTGTAACTTCTTATGTCCTGTGAAGGCAGGGACCATGTACCTGGCACATATAGCAATCTCACAATAAATATTTGTTAAATGGCCAAATGAAGGAATGAGTGCAGGAGACATAGTGTGTCACTTTATGGTCTCTCTGGTCATGGAAGAAATTACTTTTTTTTTGTTTTTTGGAGTAAAGATGGTGGTAAAGGGAAGAGGAGGGTGCTAGATGCAGCATTGAGAGATGACTGAGTACAACTGCTGTGGAATCAGAGATTCAAGGTGTATCGGTTAGCTATTGCTGCGTGACAAGCCATATCAAAACAGCAGTATGAAGTAACAAGCATCTGTTTATCTTAGGAGTCTGCAAGTCTGCTGGGTGGGGGGTTCTGCTGCTCTGGCTGGGCTGAGCTGGGATTATTAGCACCTTAGGATGTCTGGTTTGTTGAATGGTGACTGGTTGGTCGAGGGTGGCTGCAGCCAGATAGTGCATCTCTGCTGCCGGTGTTCTCTCGTCCTCCGGGGACTAGCCCAGACTGTCCTCATGGTGAAGGTGTGTTACAAACAGATCAGAACCACATAAGGTCTCTGGAGGCTGCTGCTCAGAAATGGCACAACATCACTTCTGCTGCATTGGACTGGCCAAAGCAGGTTACAGGGCAGCTCAGATTAGGGCTGGAGAACTAGATCTTACCTCTTGATGGGAAGAGCTGCAAAGGACATGGATGCAGGGAAGGGGCAGGGGAACTGTGGCCAGTTAGCATCAGTTTACCACGAATGGTTTCAAATCTCACCATTCCATCCTCTAGCGTCTCTTGTGAAGGAAGATTTCTTTCTTTCTTTTTTTTTTTTTGTGGTAGCGGGGATTGAACCCAGGGGCATTCTACCTCTGCGCTACACCCCTGGCCCTATTTTTTATACTTTATTTTGAAACCAGGTCTCACGAAGTTGCGGAGGGCCTCACTAAGGAGAGAGAGAGAGAGAGATGGGGGGGGGAGAGAGAGAGAGAGAGAGAGAGAGAGAGAGAGAGAGAGAGAGAGCTGAGGC
>PVJS01051071.1:0-14095 GCA_004027185.1 Glis glis | reverse complement strand
TTTTTTTAACTTTTTATGTTCATTTATTGGTGCATTGTAAATTATAATTATACATTTTGATATATGTCAGGGTATGAACATCATACATGCACACATTGCACATTTAGCCCTCCCTCCAATCCCACCCTATTCCCTCCCCCTTCCCTCCCTTTCATGCTTCAGATAGTGATTGAGTCTTATAGGTTTGTGTATGTACATCATGTGCTATAGTTTGTTTCCCTCCACTCCCCGCCCAACTCCCTCAGTTAGGTCACCTTCTTTGTCCATCTAAAGATTTCTTCTTCTTCCTTTCTAAGTCCCTTCTACGTCCCATTCTATCTAGCTCCCACAGATTAGTGGGAACATCCGATTTTTTATTCTTAGTGTCTTATGAATCTAACTATAATATATAATTATATTCACCAATAAAATTATAAAACAAAGTGTGCTTGTCTCCAGGTCAGATTTGAAACCTGTGTTATGGCCTCTGGTATTTGTCCATATCATCATTCTGCATCTCTTTCCTCTTTCTTGACACTTTGGCTTTCCAGGATTCTTATTTTGGATGTAGAAGAACTTTACCCAGACATATATGCTGCCTTGGCCTTGGTTTTCTCTGACTACATTGTAATGATCAGATCAATCATAACCAATCATAATCTAATTTATGTAAGCTGTGCTGAGTAATGTTTCACCTTGTTAAGAATATTTCAACTAAGAGAAAGCCAAGAACAATAATGCCTGTATATAGGAATGAATCTGAAAATGTAATGGCCAGTAGAAGTGTTGGCTTAAATACATTGTTAAGAAAATTTCACTCCAAGATTTTTCATTGGGCTAGAAGTACCCACAGAGTCTGAAGAAAGGGATTTTTTAAATAATTATGTTTTAGATGTATTAATATTCTGGGAACATATATTTTTTTGTGAAGAGACTCTGATCCCCAGATAACTGACTGAACAGAACTTCTGGAAGGTATGTGTCTGTGTTAGCCCAGGCTTCCTAAAAAACAGCATTTGAGGCAAAATCACTGATGCACTAATACTTTACTGGGGAAGGCTATAATACCAGGCAGCAAGCGTGTGTGTGGCGCTATGAGGCAGGGATGGAGGTGGTATATTACTAAGCTTCATGAGAAACATTTATAAATGCTGGGTCTCTGAAGGAGCCTTAGGAAACGAGTATGCTTGGGACACTCCTGGTGGAGGAGGAGTGAGGACTTTATCTATTGATTCTTCTTTCTTGTCTTCTGTTCTCACTCATTCAGGTTTATTCCAGAGGGCATTAACTCCCTGCATTTCTGGGTTGTGTTACCAGGGAGACTGAGATTGGAAATTAAATACTTCCTTCAGCAGAAGGCAGAGAGGCCCTGGGGCAGGGGAAGGAAGAGAGGTCACATACGGCTCAGTGAATCTGGGGGTTCTGTTGTTGATCTCTTGATGCTGACTTCCCCTGGTAGAAATGGTGCTGCTGGTGAGAAAAGAACAGAAACCATCCTAAACAATATGAAAATTACCAAAATATAGAGCAGATGGAGATGGTAAATAAAAGTTGGATAGTCATGGAGAACATTTTCAGGGGAGGTTAGGTTGGGAGCTGGATGCCCAGAAGAGAGGAGAGGGGAGGCTCAGGAACACAGAGATGCCACCTCTTTGTAGTTCTGATAGTGACAGTGCCATGAGCTGTTACTGAACTAAGGTCCTTCAGGACCGGCTCTGTCCTTTCCAATTGTGTAGCGCCAGGTACCTAGTGTATGACTCATGCAAGCTGTAGGTACTACTCAAAAAGTACTTATTGAATTAGAGATCAAGTGGTTTAATCTGAACCAAGTTTGTCTCTTTGTTACTAATAAGCTTTGCCTTGGTAAATGATTTTAAGGCTTTTGCATGTGAGTGCCAGGCTTTGTAGAGAATGTAACCTTTCTTAGGATAGAGAAGATGCCCGTATTGCTTTGGAGATCATATAGCTTAGACAAATTTGGGTTTGAATCTTGGCTCTGTCACTTATTTGCAATACGACCTTGTGAGTCACTTTTCCTTATCTGTAAAATGCACATACCAATAGTACTTATCTGTGGAATTGTGGCTATAAGAGTAGGTGATAAATATTAAATGGACCACTACTACTAGCCATGATTTCCGTTGTTATTGAATGTTCTTTATTCTGTGAATACTTACAAAGGTTAGATTAGACATTGTCTGATAAAGAATCTATTTTAAAGTTATGTTAATATTTATACACTTTTTAATAAGAAAGTGAAACGGTAAAATTAGCATTTGGTTGGTAAATCCTGCACGATTATTTTTAAGGCTGTTTCAAATTTCAATGCTATGAAAAGTAAGAAATTCTAATGAGGTAAGTGGTTTCTTTTTAGGAGATAACTATGATGCATATACAACTTATTCAAGTTAAATTGAAAGGAGACAAATGACTTTATTGTCTCATTCTATGAATATGAACATAATTTGAAAGGAAACTTATTTTATACTTTCCCTGTTATTACTGTCCTTCATTAACAAACAGAAACATAGTGTCCATAAATAATTACTAGTTTAATCATGTCCTTTGTGGATTTTGTAGTCATCTATTTGATATTCAGCTGATAAAAGTTACTTTCTTTTTAGGAGCAGTTTTTGCCATAATTTAGCAAGTAAAACTGCCATGCAGTAATCATTCCAAACCAAAGTGGGTGTGCCAGTCTCTATACAATCATTAGATTATTGTGAAAAATTCAGACCCAACCCACATACATGTGAAATAGAAAAGTAAGCAAATTATTAGTTTACTTTACTGTCTACAGTCATTCTTGAAGCACATTATTATTTTCAGACTTGTGCCCTTATCAGAGATGTAACCACAAATGAGTATTTCCTAGCTCTGGCTTCTGACTACAAAGTAAAAATTTCATGAAACCAGAACTTTGAGATGAGGAAAAGAAAAACAAAAGAAAACATAGAAACTTAAATTTACCAGGGGATTTATAATCAAGGCATTAGCTCTTACTTAAATCAACAAAATCTTAGTTCTGGAAATGATATTGTAAATAGAGTCATAAAGGTCCACTATGAAGTAGTATAGTTTAATGGGTTCAAAGTGGCTCAGCACTTGCTAGCTATAGAACCTAGGGCTAGTTAACAAACTTTTATAAATAAAATAATAAAAACAGAAAGACTAATGATCACTTTATATATAGTTCTGGGATTTTGAATTAATGAACAAAAATACATAGTGAAGTATGTGTCAGACAATAAGAATTTAATAAATATAAGCTATATATTATATTCTTATTTGCAATGAATATTGTTTTTAATAATTTTATTGGTGCATTCCAATTATATATCATAGTGAGGTTCAACATGTTAAAAACATACATGCACACCACTTTGTGTATTTCTTTCCACATTCCACACTGTTCCCACGCCTCCCTCCCCATACGAGTTAGTGAGATTGGTAGTAATACCTTAACATATTTTCATAATATTATTTGAATGGCTTCCTTCATCAGTACTCACTCTTTCCCTCCCTAACTCTCTCCCCTAATCCCCTTCAACGACTCTACAGGTTTCTCTCCGCACTATTTAAAGCCCTTTATGATTCCTCTTTTCTCTCTAGCTTCCATACATGAGAGAAAACATTCCACCCTTAAAAATGACCTCATCTAAGAGAAAACTCCTGCTCTCATTGTGTTTATTTACTGAGACAGACTGTGTGTATTTTATCAGGCATAGAGTTCATTATTAATTACATTTTGATTGAAGGACCATGGAAAGGTCTAGATCATCCCTCACCTTGACACTCTCATTTACTATCCTGAATATTGCCTGGGGACTTGGGTCTGAGGTAAACTTCTAGGAAAAATGTAACACTGAGAGAAGTCTTATTCAGACTCTTGAACATAGGGTGTAGTCAGAGAAATTAATGTGAAAAATTATGCAACTGGGACTTTCTTTTCTGTTGATTAGTAATTTGTACTTTTCAGTGAGTTAAAGGGAAAGTGATCTAGTTTAAGGCCTCTACTCTGGGGAGTTAGCAGCAGAGAAAAATTCTCAGTTCCATTATGTTGCTGGCCTTCTGAAATTAGGAAATAAAGAAGTTATGGGATTTGAAATACAAAGTAGAGATTGCATTATAATAGCCTGATAAATAACTACAAAAATTTATTAGCCAACTTATTTAAAAAATTACTTCTCTCTACCATGCATATTATACTGGTGATAAAAATGAACAAAATCAGCATTCATTTTTACTCCCTTGAGTAAATTGTTCCTCACCTTGGATGAAACGGTGAGTGGTTATATCTCCTGCTGTCTTACAGTGTAGTCATTTTATGGCTTCCAGGCTTTTGAAATTCTAAGCACTGCAGATTTTATATATCCACCACTCTGTAATTATAAGAAAAACAAATCTATTGGCCACTTCCTATTTCCTTGAAAATATATTCTTTTAATACCAAGAAACATATACTTTATATTTCTCAGATTTTTATTTGTGTACATAAATGCTGTTGGAGCTGAAACTATCCAGTAATTGACTTATTGAAGAAGGGCAAATAAATTAGCAGCCAGCAGGGATTATTAACTGGAGCAGAGAGGGAAACATTTCCATGTACCCCTATCTTATCATTGGAAACTATCAGAAACTCCAGAGAATTATATGTAATTTTTTTTGTGTGTGTGGTACTGGGGATTGAACCCAGGGGCATTCTAGCTCTGAGCTACACTCCAGTCCTATTTTATTTTTTATTTTAATACAGCGTCTCCCTAAGTTACTGCGTGCTGGCCTCAAACCTGTGATCCTCCAGTCTCAGCCTCCTAAGTACTGGGATTACAGGTGTTGGCCACAGTACCCAGTCAATGTCTCAAACATTATGATACGTCTATCCCCATGTTGGTGATGGTGATGGTATTCCTCTACCCTTTGGAAATCATGCTTTAACAAATGATGTGAGCATTTCATATATCTCTCCCTTGTTTTGGAATAAAAAGTCTGAAAAATCTCTGATCATGATGAGATCTCAAGCATGATGAATGCTTGCTGGAGAAATATGTAGACAAATCTTTGTTGCCTAGAAAACAAAATGAATAAACATCCTCAATTCAATTATAAATAAAATCTTCAAATCAACACATTTCTTCTTTGAAAACTTAGAATAAGGGTTTGACATAAATTAGCTGAAGTCTGTTTAAATAAAGCTGGCTGATATTTGCAAGGTAAGTTTTGGGGACATGATTATGTCCTGGGAAAGGTGTTCAACTTTGTATTTTCTAGACTGGTGTTCTAGAGGACACTGCACTTGTAAGACATACTGGAACAAAAGGGAAGAGGTCAGTTGGGTTCCATGACACACTAACTGGAACTCCCAAATCACCATCCAGCAGGGTCTGAAGGGTCTTGTAATCACAATGTCCATCATGCACACAACTCAAATGAAAATACGTGTGTTGCTCTCATCTTTAGCTTACCTTTGAGCCAGTCCTCACTATTCAAAACATGGGGGAGTCTGGAACGGATTTTTGAATCACTATTGTCAATTGGGTGGCAAGCAACCAAAATTGTTAGCGAAGTTCCGTGGAAATTTTAATGACTCCAAACATGCTGTGTACACACTTTCGATGTAGCCTTACATCTTCCCACCACAAACGAATATGCTGAAGGGTATTACAAGAGCAGGCAGTAAACTATTTTAAGTAACAAAATTAGTCAAAAAAGGAAGCAACTTTACTGTTTGATGTTTTACTACTTTCCTGTGTGAATTGCTTTTGACAGCTCAGAGACGACTTGAAAAACCCAAACATCATAAAGTAATCTTTGCACTTCCATGCATGATTCAACCAGGGGCCAGATTTTGAAAATCTGCATCTCTGTGATTGGAGGTCCCTAACTTTTGTACTAGATGAAAACTTGGTTTTCCAAGGCTTTCAGTGACCTGATGACAAGGACCACGAGAGCAAAGAGCAAGCAGCGTGGGCCCAAGTACAGGTCCCAGCGAAGTTCTTACTATAGATTCTGTGACTCCTTCCTTGACTGTGTCCACTGTGGGCTGCTGGCCTATGCACCGTCACTGTTGGAACTGAGGCCTCATGAACTACCATACACTATAGGTATTAATAATCTGGATGAAAACAAATTCCTCCATCACATGTAAAAACTGGCATGCACTTCCTGATTATAAAATAAATGCGAGGATAATGTCCTAAGTGCTTCATATGCATACCTTAATCTTTACTCCATGAGACAAGGAATGTTATTTTAACCACTTTTAATATGAAAAACTACAATCAGAGATTACACAACTAGCAAAAGAGGCATAACAGACTCTGATATCATATTCTTAACCTCTCTGAAGAACTGACTGCTTCCCATATTTTTGAAATAGATGAGTCAAGATGTGTTAAAAGTTAAATGAGCTCAGATTCAAATAGCCATTGGAAATAATAGAAGAGATTATTAACAGGTAGTGTATGATTAATTGACAAATAAATTGTATAGTCCCTACATATTTTTGCCATCTAAAAAGAGCAGGCATTAAACTGGGCGTGGTAGTACACACTGTTATGCCAGTACTTGGGAGGCTGAGATAGGAGGATTGCAGGTTATAGGTCAGCCTCAGCAACTTAGCGAGGCCATCATTAACTTAGTGAGATGCTGTTTCAAAATAAAAAAATAAAATAAAATAAGGATGGGGGTGTAGCTCAGAGGTAGAATACCCCTGGGTTCAATCCTCAGTACAGCAAAAAGAAACAAAAAACCCAAAATAAACAAAACAAAACAAGCAGCCATTAGCTCAGGTCAGGGTTACATTGTCAGCCTATGTTTCTTGGAGGGCATTTGGAGAGGAAAGTGTGGTTTTAGCTTAGGCTTGATGCAAGGGCCATGTTTGCGACATCAGAGTGCACAGTATCTTAGGAATGAAGTGGGTGTTGGTCAGTGTTATGATTTAGATGTAGAATGTCTCCAGAAAGAGCTCAAATATTGATGTGCAGTTAGTAGAATTAAATCATGAGGGTTGTAATCTCATCAGTGGATAAATCTATCGTATAGGGTTTACTGGGTAGTAACCTCAGCAGGTGTGGTGTGGCCTTGGGGCCTGTGCTTGTGTCCTTGAATCCTCTTGCTTTGGGCCTTTGTGATGTGAGAGCAGAGCCCTTGTACTCATCTTTCTATGTTCCCTGTGCCATGCCCTGAGCTCTGCAGACTTCACCTGGTCTATCATGGACCGAACCTCTGCAATCTCCAGAATCGTAAGCAAATAAATCTCGCTTCCTCTAAGTTGTGGTGGTCAGGTGTTTTGAAGTGCAGCAGTGAGCATGCTGACTGAAACAGGTGGTTACCTATACCTGGCAGGCTTATCCAGGAGAGAGGATCCTAGGCCTGCAATCAGACCCATCTACTTGAGTAGGAGAGGAATTGGGTAGCTGCCTTTAGGTGTGGGTGCTGATGTACTATTCAATCTGACAACCATGGAGCTATTTTCTAGAATTATTATTGGTGAACAGTAGGAAATACAGTGAAGTATTGGAGGAAATACAGTGAAGTAGCAAGGTGTATCAAATGATAGATAAAACATAACCATGTGGGAATTCAGGTAAGATTTGTAACAAAACTCCAAACCCTGGGAGATGGGGAAGAAGTGTGGGTGGTTAAGGCTGGAGATCCTTGAGTGGACAGAAACTTGGAACAGGAAACACATAAAAGCCTATTTATAAGAACAGGGCATAGGAATTGGGAATCCGGTTTAGAAGTGAGGTGGAGGCCCAGGTATGAGTGGGAATTGCTCTCTTTGGAGAAGCAGCAAGAGGGTCTTGAAGGTGAACTCCAGAAAAGGAGGGAAAGGGGAGGTCTGGTGAAGTTATTTCTGTCCTTTGGTTATAAGAAGACTCGGGGACATGAAGTATAAATGAACATGAAGGCAGAAACCAATTTGGTCCAGGTATACTGTAGAAGAATTGGTAGAAGGGTAGTAGGTTAGACTATGTTGGAAAGAGGTAGAATATTATGGGTTGAAAAGATCATGTGAACAGAATTGTGAAGATGTGTGGGAATATTGGGATTGTGTGATTGGAGAGAGTCTACATAGGCTAATAGTAGGAAACAGGATTGAAAAGTAGCACGGGTGTCAGATTATTAAGAACTTTTATTTCCAGGCTGAAGCAATTACCTTTTATCTTGTTGACAATTGAGAGATTTGTAACACTTTCAAGCAGAGTGGTTGACATCATCAAAGCAATTGTGTAGAAGTATAATTTAGCAAGTTTTTAGGGTAGATTGGCAGGGAACAGAGTAGGAGATCAGTTAGGAGGATTGTACAGTAGTTCATAATAAACCAAAAAGGACCTGAAGTATGTTGGTGGCAATGGGGCTTGAAATTTAGAGAAAAGATACAAGAGATAGCAAAACTCAGACTTGACAGTACTGGGCAACTGCTGGGATGGGCGACTGAAGTGAAGAGAGGGGTCAATGATTATGGCACACCCGGGGTGATTTATATTTTTTAAGAGGGAAATGTGCAAGTAAAAAATGGAGGATGCTTTTGGGAAAATGAGAGGTCTGATTTTATCAATGTTTTATCTGAAACAATAGGGAGATATTCCAGAGGATATATCTGATAGACAAGTAGAAACAAGGTACTGGACTTGGGGGTGAGGGAGAGTTAAGGGCTGGTGCTACACACTTGTGACTCTTATTCCCTAGAAATACTATTTGAGGTCATGAAAGACAATGTCCCAACAATCCCTTTTCTGGACATATGTCCAAAGGAAATGGAACTACCACCAAATAAATATATCTGCATGTTCGTTAATTCATTTCCAACCAATGCCTTTGTTGATGGACATACAGATAAATGTGGCACGTGTACACAATGGAATATTATTTAGCCCTAAAAAGAATGGTATTTTGCCATTTGCAATAATATGGATGAACCTGGAGGACATTATGCTGAGTGAAATAAGTCAGACATAGCCAAAAAATACTGTAACATCTCACTCATATATGGAATATATTTTAAAAATTAAATATGCAGAGATAGAGAACAAGACAGTGGTTACCAGGGAGGAGGGGGGCATCGACAGATATATTGAAGAGTACAGTTTATAGGATAAATAAGTATAGAGATATAATGTTCAATATAAAGACTGTAGGTAATAAACTTATAATTGGAATTCTTGCTACATGAGTACATTTTAGCTGTTCTTGTTACTAAAACAAAAAATGAGTAACTATGTGAAATGATGAACATAGTAATTTGCTTCACTACAGTAACCTTTACTACCTCTGTATCCCATAACATCATGTAGTATACTTAAATGTGCATTATTTATTTTATTTTTTAAAAAGAAAGTCAATGAGATTTCTGAGGGGGAAGATAGAATATAATATGGAATACAGAGCTGCCAGTAACCAAAAGAAAAGAGAATTTCACATGAGAAATGGGCAGGCACTCAAAAATTTCAAATGTTGCAGAGAAGTCAAGGAGAATAGGAGCTAAGTGTGACCATTGATTTAACAGTTAGGTAGTAAGTAGTTATATTTAAGAATTATTTTTAGTATAATGACTAGTGTATGGAAGCTATAATTTTCGCTGGTGGAGAAACCAATATGTAGTAGTCATCTTCTAACAAAGTGTGGTTCAGCTATGGCTAGAGAGATGATATGCATATAGGTTTAGACATTATTTGGCTGCTATTTGGGAAACCTTACCCTTTTCCCACTTAGTCCCCTTCGTGGACTGGGTAGAGTCTTCTGGGTATGTTTATCTTGTCTGCCTTCTTTGGCTCCTATTTCCATTTCCTTTGGTGAAGCCGAGTAGGAATCTTTTATCCTGGATCCTTGGCACTGCTGACATTTGGGCTGGGGAAGGCTTTGTTGTAGGGGGCTGGCTTGTGGGGTGCTTAGTAGCATCCTTGGCCTCTATCCATTACATGATGTAATACATCCCCCAGCTGTGACAATAAAAAAATTCTTCAGATGTGTCTCCTAAGGAGCCAAATAGCCATGAGTTGAGAACCACTGTAGTCAGGGATTTCTGTGATTTTGGTTTTCCATAATTTAGTTCTGTTATTCTGGTAACCACACTCCAGTTTGTCTCGGGGAACCCACTCCCTCTCACACTCTGGACCTATTTGCTTCAAATGAAATTGACTCTGCCCTGGCAGGGCTGGTGAATATAGGACATGCCTGGTCATTTCCCTGCCTGTGTTGTTGATTTCGGGATGGGTATATGATCCAAATCAAACCAATCAAACTAATCCTAGCTCTAGTCCTTTTAACTGAACAGCCCAAAACACATGAGTTCTTTCCCACTAGATTTGAATGTAGGAGGATATAAACCTGAAACTGCTGGCTGCCATCTGTGTCTTCAGCTAGTCAAGTCTTCATTTTTTAGTTATGCAAACCTTTAAAATATTTTGTGGCTTGTTTTCTTATGTCATATTTTCTCTCATGTGCAACAATTTTTTTTTAACTGATGTTAAATTTGGGGTTAAAAATGAAGGATCTCATGATGTAGAATGAACTGGTTGATTTGGAGTTAGGTGGAGACCCTTCCATCACACTTTTAAAAATAACACTTTTAAATGTGGTCTTAGACTGTGGAATGGAAAGCTGTGTCATGTAATAGTGAGGCAGATGATCAAAGGGCCAGATTTGGTATCTTGGAGCTCAGGCCATGTGCTTACTGCAGTTGGGGCATTAATAGGGCTTGGTAGAAAAATGGATAGGTGCTGGATTTTATGCACTATATTTTGAAGCCTCATAATGTCCTACCAAAAAGAGGCAAGCTTAGGTAGAAGCTATCCTGTTTGAAAACAGAGCGGGAAGAAAATATGTCTTTGCTAAAAGATAGCCTGTTCTGCTGGCAGTCTAGAATCCAAGACTCCAAAACGATTTGAGTCTGGTTTTGCAGATTTGGGAAATACTAATTCTCTGACTCAAGCTAAAGATATTCACATCAAGCCAAGATGGTGTGTTTAGGTAGGAAGGTGAGAAATATAGTAGGTAAGGTTTGGACCTGGAGAAAGCCTGCTTCTACAGGCCCCTTCAGTCATCTACTCTTATGCCTCCTGAAAAAGAGGCCAGTTTTCCCATAATAGCTGGGGACAGCTTAGGGCACAGGGCAATTAGTGCATGGGTGACTGATTATTCCCAGGAAGAAGCTAAAATGGATGTCATTAGGCTGAGCCCATAGAGATTGAGCTGATCTCAGAGAGATTAAGCTGAGCACCTAGACGCTTGGATAAAGGACAGAATTCCCAGGCCAGGTTCTAGATCTAAAAACTATGGTTTACTGAGATCTATGGGAATTGAATAGTGAATCACTGAATTGACTGGGAATCAAAAGACTAAAACCCTGCCAAATATTAAGAGAACTATAATGCCAGGGAAAGGCCAGTTCTGGCAAACAGACCTCAACAGGGGTTACCTCAAATCCCCAAATCTCCATCAAGAATATATTTAAAGGCAATAATCGGAACTGATATTTATTCATTCATTCAGTAAATATTTAGTAGGTGCCAAGGGTCAGGCACTGTGCTTCAAGTGGTAATAAGTTTTAATGAAACAGATGCCTTCCCTCTAACATACAGAGCTGGAATCCCAATGAAGGGAGCCAATGTACAAGTAAACAGATGAGGGGAGATTGTATTAGTGCTATGAGAGAGAGAGAGAGAGAGAGAGAGAGAGAGAGAGAGAGAAAGAAAGAATGAGAGAGAGCAAGCACTGTAATCGAGATCTACAAATCTACTGAGAAGGGGTGGTAATATGAAAATTTGGAAACTCTTTTCTTCTATAAAGTATTAATAAGCTATTTCAGTTCTTTTACTGAAAGAGCACTGATGTAACAAATTAGCTTTGGTTTTGACACTGTACTTATATTTTTGAAGAGTCCAGATCTTTAATATTCCTCGATTGCATTTCCAGTGCACAGGTAGGCTGCAGCGGGTAGACTTCATCACTGGGATATTTAAGCAGATTTGTTGAAGGCCATCTTCCTGATGCAGACGGTAACCTGAAATGCAGGCTGGATGGCATATTACCAACCACCTAATGAATTTACTCCCTCCCAATTGGGATCTCTAGTGCATTTACTCATCTTCAACCAGTGTAATTAAAGATGAAAAGTATAACACTGATGTATCCTTCTCTGGGGAGGGAGTTGTTTTAATTGTAGACCCATCAGTGGAAAATGAACTATGCTAGAGAAAGATCAGGCTTAATTACACACCTGTTGGTGGTATCAAGCGAAGCTGTTGCATTCTGCTATAATAGGGACTCTCTAGAAAACCCCTGTGATTTGGCAAAGTGCAAAATGTCTGCCTTTTTCAATCATTGAATTGTCAAATTTTAGGTGAAAGGGCTTTGAGACTGGTTAGTACAATTCACATAATTTAGAGATGAGAAAACTAAAGTCTGCAGTACTTCACTGACTTGTACAAATTCATACAAATAATTCGAGAGGCATTTATGAAGGTTCTTTGCTGACTGCCCAAGCCTTCTGAATGTTATCTTCTTGGGCTTGAAAGTAGATGTAGAGGCCAGAACCTCCATTTAGGACCTCAGAAAAAGCTTAAAAATTAAAACCAAACATCTTTTTCTCAAAATGTGAGGTGTAGACCATCATTCAGAGAGAAAGGGCGGTGGTCGTGAATCCTTAAGCAGCCACCCACCTAGTCATTTTTCCAAATTCCTGAAGGATATGATATAAAGGATAGAGAACTCTTTTAAAGAAATAAATACTTTAAAATTTTGTCTCAATATTTAGTTCCAAATTTCTATTTTATTTTTTCCTTGGTGGCTGTTTGGAAGTATGTGATCTTCAAGACTCTACCCCTTTTCTTAATCTTAGACTACATGTGGGTCAGAGTGGTCTGCTTCATGCCTCATTTGGTTTTCCTAAGGCAAGTTATTCCAAAGTATGTAATACATCAAGGCCTGACAGAGCAAGAAAACTGTAAGATGCAAGACAAAAGATGTGCATGTTTCCATGCATGCGTGTATGTGTGTGTGAGATTATATCTATATCTGTATCTATATCTGAGACAGAGACAGATTTACTAGTTCAACAAATTTTTATCAAAAGCCTATTATGTTCCAGGTACTCTGATATGTCCTAGGTATAAATATATAAGCCAAACAGATTATCATTCTCTTCATAAGATTATGGTGGTTGGAAGAGCTAGAGTATGCTTTTAATAGTATTTTAGACTAGATGATTCTTTGTTGTGGGGTGTCCTGGCATTGTAGAATGTTTAGTGGGATTTCCGGCCTACCCACTGATTCTCGGTTGTGACAATCAGAAATGTCTCCAGATGTTGCCAAATGTCCTCTGAAAGCAAAATTGTCTCCAGTTGAGAACCACTGAGCTACAGAATAAGCAAATTATCACACATAATTAAATAATTATAATGGTATCTAATTCATTTTTGTTATATTTTCTGGTTGATTACTTTAGAAAATACTTCAGAAGAGAAATACTATTTTTTGAAGATAAACTTGCTATTGAAATGTAATATGCATATGAAAGTGCATGGATCATAAGTGCACAGCTTGAAGAGCTTTTTTTTTCACAAAGTGAATACATTCATGCAATCCGTATCCAGCACTCAGATAAAGAAATAAAATATGACCAGTTTCCTAAAAGCCCCTCTTATGCACTGCCAGGTCACTATTATGACATCTCACACCACGCTATGTACCCTTTATCACGGGCTTCTTCTGCTCATAGTACCTTTTGTTAGAGTCATTCATGTTGGTGCATGTGGAGCAGTTTGCTTTTTACTGTTGCAGTATAATATCCCATTCACCTAGTCTACTTTTGGTGGTCATTTGACTATTTCCAGTCTTGGAGCATTAACAATACAATGTTGATTTTAACATTTTTTAAAATAACACCTTTATTGAAATATAATTTACATACTGTAAAATGTAACCTTCTAAAGTATACAATTCAATGCTTTTTAGTATATTCACAACCACCACCTTACCGATATTTTAAGACATTTTCATCATGAGAAAAGGAATCGTATATCCATTAGCAGTTACTTTCCATTCTTCCTCTCCCC
Source organism: Glis glis (assembly GCA_004027185.1). Taxonomy (NCBI): domain Eukaryota; kingdom Metazoa; phylum Chordata; class Mammalia; order Rodentia; family Gliridae; genus Glis; species Glis glis. The sequence goes on along the minus strand of PVJS01051071.1, from coordinate 59 downwards.
CATTTTCAGTCCCTACCAACCCTAATTTACTTTCAATTTCCATGGATTTTCTTGTTCTG
>PVJS01051070.1:0-14097 GCA_004027185.1 Glis glis | reverse complement strand
TGGGTATGCATATATTACTGTTGTTTTCTAGTTTCAATCCCTTTGGTATGATACCCAATAGTGGAATAGCCGGATCATATGGTGGATCCATTCCCAGTTTTCTGAGGAATCTCCACACTGATCTCCACAGTGGTTGAACTAGTTTGCAATCCCACCAACAGTGTAGAAGAGTCCCAATTTCCCCACATCCTCGCCAACATTTGTAGTTGTTAGACTTCTTAATGCTTGCCATTCTAATTGGGGTCAGATATGATTCTTTCACCTACTGCCTTTTATAGATTAGACTATACTTATTTGCTCATCTGCTCATCAAATAAGTATTCTTATTCATTGAATTAAATAGCTTTTATTTAACTCTCATGGCTTTCAACCATTGTTGAGACACTTTTCTCAGAGACTGTACACTCAGCAGGTTTTTCTCTCTGACTATTCTGTATTTCCTTAATTATTGAATTGCTCTTTCTCCTCTTCCAAAGGTTTTAGAATAGAAATCTCAAGGAAGATTCCTTGGTCTTTTTATCTGTGTACTCATTCTCTTATCAATATGATTTAATCTCCTGTTTTCAATCTGTATGCAAATGGCCATTTTATCTATGTCCTTAACACTTCCAATCTCTCTAAAGTTGCAACCACACTTTCAACTTTTTCAGCTCTTTGCTATGTATCTATAACTTGATATACACTGATATATCAAACCCAGTGTGCCCCCAGGTGAATTTTATTTCATCACTTATAAACATTTTTCTTGTGCTTTTTGTTATGAGGATATGACTCAGTAATCATTGAGGCTTACATATGAGATATACTTTCTTCTTTATATTGATCTGATATTCAATAATGAAACAACCTCAGAACATTCTTTCTGTAAAACATTTCTCTATTAAGTTATGCCCACTCAATTTTTATAGTTATGCCTTCTCAATTTTTTCATTCTGGTTCAAGTCCTCAATATATGTCTTCTAGATTACATAAATATCTTTACAGTTGTTATCACCCCCTTAAACTCAACCTTTTCTAAACCAGATTTCATTTATTTTTTTTTTGCGGTACCCGGGATTGAACCCAGGGGCATTTTACCTTCGAGCTACACCCCCAGCCCTATTTTTTATTCTTTATTTTGAAACAGGGTCTCACTAAGTTGCGGAGGGCCTCACTAAGTAGCTGAGGCTGGCCGCGAACTTGCAATCCCCCCGTCTCAGCCTCCCAAGTACTGGGATTACAAGTGTGAGCCACCACACCCGGCTCAGATTCCATTTCTTATTCAGAGCCCTAGTAAATATCATTCAAAAAACTTTTACTTTAATTTGCCTATATAACAATCCACTTCTAAATTTCATCAAAAGCACCATGATTCATAAAATTATATTTTTCTCAACTATTTCATGTTTCCTTTAATCAAATTAAGTCATCCATTCTTCCCCATAAATACCAAGAAATTTTCCATCTTAGCTTTTATTCTTCCCTTAGCATAGAGTAAATTTTGCTTTCTTTTCAAATTGGCCGATTTAATCCATATGTCAAGGCCTAATCAATAAGTGACAGAGCCTGGATTCTAGTTAAGATTTTTCTAACTCCAACCCCATGTTTTTCATACTGGATTAACTAAATTTTCTCTATTCTGATTCTTACATATGGGGTTCCTCATGGAGTAGTAGGTCATTCAATCATTCACTTGACATTTATTAATAGTCTGTGTTAGGTAGTATCATAGGACCAAGTGTTACACCAATAAAGAAATATACAAAACAATCTCTATCTTCATGGAGGATATTTCTTATATAAGTAAAATAGTAGGTAGAATATTATATAAATAATATGCATTTTAAAGTAAAAATTGGTATTAAAATAGTAAATGATGAAAAGAAAAATAAAACAGGAAAGAGGAATGTGCAATTGGTAGTGGGAAGGAAGTTACAATTTTATTTTAGCTAGCTAGATAAGGAATCACTTAGAAGATCAATTTTGAGTAAAGACTGGATGAAAGTATGAATATCTGGGGAAAAGAATTCCAAGAAGGAATATCGTAATGCAAAAGCCCTAACTTGTGATGACACTTGGAATATCAAGGAGAGATGTTTGAGGTGCTGAGTGATAGGAAATGGTGTCCAAGATATAATGGGATAGCCAGATTACATAGGGCTTTATAAGTAATGGTGAGGATTTATTCTCACCAGTAACAATGGTAAGCTACTGGAAGTGTGACATGAGGTCATCTTGTCTCAGCACGGCTTCTATATGGAACAAAAACTAACAGCAGCAAAGATGGAAGCAAGGAGATGAGTTAGAATACAACTATAACAGTACATGTGAGATATGACAGAAGTTTACATCTGGATTATTTCAGTTAGCATGATGAATAGCAGTTAAATTCCATTTATGCTTTTTAGAACAATTTACACAACATTCTAAGGCAATGCAAAGCATGTGTTTGCTGTATTATTTCAGAATGTTTTATGGTATTATTGAAAACAAAAAACAAAGAGGGCGTATAACACTTCTACGAGGTATTAAGCATAAAATGTAAGTAAGCTTGTTTATGGGATTTACATGAAACTCACATTAATTTTAGCTAATTAATAAGCAAGTAGCTTGTGAAACATAGACAAAATACATAGTGTACATTAAATATAGATAATAACTTAGTAACATATTATATATATTAAAATAGAATAAGTGATGAAATATGTGAGTGTTCCTTACAGATAAAACATGAAAAAAGGAAATCATAAGATACAATCATATCATTTCTTAACTGAATGCTACATCATTTCTAAGTTGGCCATCCATTGATGACATTCAGCAGAGTCCCATTATATCACTCCATGTATTCTACCTAAAAAGTTATATACATCTCATAGCTGTTCAACAAACTAATTGATAACTACAGCTATAGGCCAGGTATACTCGCCTCTACATTTCTTGAATAGAGCAAGTGTATGTTGATTCCTCATGTACCTTTTGGCTACAGAACCTCTTGTGAAATCTTACTTCTGGTTCTACTCACCATATAATCAATTGGGAAAGCTGTTACAGCAAAATATATGAGCATTGTACAACCCATGATTCAAATAGTGTGGTTCTTCTATTTGTACCTTATCATAATATTGTTACCTTCCTCATCTCTTCCCCCTTATCATATAATTTAAAACTGATTTAGTAAATGATATGATTTGAACATCTTAACTTTATCCATGAACCTTTCTGTTTCATAATATCTGGGATAGCAGACCTGGTAGCAGAATTAGAGGCCACCGTTGCATCAAGGTCATTCCATACTTGACTTACTGGATGTGACTTATGAAAAAATTTAAGAAATCAAGGGTTACTGCAGGATTTTTGCTTAAGAAACTGGCAGAATGAATTGTCACCAACCATGATGAAAGAGACTATAGGAGGGGCAATTTTGGGGATAAATATGAAGAGCTCAGTTTTTAACATGTTGATTTTGAAATGGCTGTGAACTTTAATACATGTAAACAGGGGTCAAAGACCAGCACTGATGATAAGTAATTTGGAAGTTATCAGTATATAGATAGCATCTAAATCCATTTGCCTGGATGAAATCACCTATGAAAATGCATAGATAGATCGATAAGAGATCTCTAGACTTGTATGTATAAATGTATCAGTGAAGGGCATAAAGGATTATCCAGAAAGGGAAGAGTAAAGGAAGAGTACATGGTACTTTAGAATCCAGGAGGAGAAAGAGCTTCAGGTAGAGCAGGGTGTCTATCTATGTTAAGAATTGCAAATTAGTTCAAGCAATACAGGGATTGAAAATTTATTTATTTATTTATTTTTTTTTTCGGTACCGGGGATTGAACGCAGGGGCGTTCTACCTCTGCGCTATGCCCCCGGCCCTATTTTTTATACTTTATTTTGAAACCGGGTCTCACGAAGTTGCGGAGGGCCTCATTAAGGAGAGAGAGAGAGAGAGAGAGAGAGAGAGAGAGAGACAGGGAGAGAGAGAGCGAGAGAGCTGAGGCTGGCCGCGAACCCGGATCCTCCGGTCTCCGCCTCCCAAAGTACTGGGATTACAAGCGTGCGCCACCACGCCCGGCTCAGGGATTGAAAATTAACTAGTGAATTTAACACAATGTCAGTACTGGAGGATCCCTGATAAATCCTCATACATAGCAGCAATTACATTGTAATTACTAATAATACTCCTATTCACCCTCAAAATGTTCCCATTTTGACTAAGAAGTTATATACTCTAACGCTATTCAATTTGTAAGACCAATTTCATTGGTGTGTATTGGGGGGAAGGGCTAACTGGGGTGAATTCCAAAGAGAATGAAAAGTAGGAGTTACCTGCACTGTAACAAAGAACATACTGAAAAATTGATGTTTGCATGGACAAAAGCATACTTCTGTTGGATTATCTCATCCTTGTAACAGATAATGGGTAGACATATTAGTTTGGTATTGCCTGTACAGCCAGAAACTTAGTAGCTTAAAACATAAATTTATTGTCTTACAAGTTCTGTAATCCAGGAATCCAACATAGGCTACACTGTGTTAGTATCAAGGTATTGCAGGACTTCCTTCTTTTTGGAGGCTGTAGGGGAGAATGCATTTCCTCACCTTTTTTACTAGCTTCTAGAGGCTGCCTCATTCCTTGGTTCATGGCCCCCTTTCTTCTTCAAAGCTAATAAGGGCAAGTTGAGTCTTTCTCATATTACATCATTCTGACTTAGTCTTTTGCCTCCCTCTTCCACTTTCAAGGACCTTTATGATCATACTGAGCCCTGTTGGTTACCCTGTTGGGTAATCAAGGAAACATTATATATTTTAAAGTGAGCTGAATAGCGATTTTAATTCCATCTTCATCCTCAGTTCTTCTTTGTCATGCAGTATAACCTGTTCTAGGGATTTGGACATAGACATCTTTGGAGGGTATATTCTTTTCTTCCTGTAACAATCAAATACTTTGGCATGCAAATCCATTATCCGCAAGCTAACAGCAAATACAATATCACTTTACTTTCTTCCAGTTATTTCTAAGCATCAGGTTGTTCCCTTCCTCCTTTATTGACTGCACATGAACCTCATCTATCTTCCAGTGTAACTGTGAAACTGCTCTTATGATAGAAGCAATATAGGAAAAAAGTCCAAGTATACACCTATGTTTCTGCCAACAAAGACCTCATCGTTGTGTTCCTTAACACAGCTTAGACTACATTCATTTAATAAATTTGACTTCTAAGTAATTTGCTTTGCTCTACAGTGCTCATAAAGTAAATTAATCAGGCTTTTGAAAGTTATATGTACTTTATTTATGCTTCTATAATTCTATAAGGATAAGAGAATCATGCTCCTTGAAATCTTGACAGAACAACAACAAAAAAGAGGCACTTTTCTTATTTAACTAATATTTGCAGTTTTTAAAAGACCTTCAAATACACATCTAATTTTACTAATAAAACAAATCTGTGATTGAGTCTTATAGGTTGATACCCTGACATATATCAAAATGTATAATTACAATGCACCAATAAATGAACAAAACATCTATGAAATGAGATGATTTTATTGAAGTCATATTTGAAATAATATATGTTGTGTGTATTAGTTAGTGGAGATTGAACCCAGGGGTTCTCTGCCTCTGAGCTATGTGCCCAATCCTATTTTATTTATTTTTTTATTTTTAAACAGGGTCTAAATAAGTTGCAGAGGGCCTCCCTAAGTTGCTCAGGCTGGCCTCGAACCTGTGATCCTCCTGTCTCAGCCTCTCAATCCTTCCAATTAGGATTACATACATGCACCACCATGCCTGACTTGAAGTAGCATTTAAATGAAATAAAGGATTTGTTGAATTGGCTTGTTGCTTGCAGAATTGGAATTCAAAACTAATGTCATGACTTCTACTCCAGCTATAATGTTTTACCATTTGAAATCCCCAGTCTTATCAAAGCATTTGTTCCTTTCTCATCACCATTACATACTTCCCCTTAGTTTTTAATATCTGTAAATACTAAAAAGGTATTTGGAAACCAGAAAAAAATTGCTTCTCTCTGCTGCTTCTTTTTGCGTGATGAACAATGGTTGTCAACCTTAGGGAGTATACCTACAACCAATAGGACAAGTAAATAATTATTTATGCATTTGCAAGATAAGAAGCAGTTGAGAATTCAAAATAGAGATTGTGAACATGAAGTATGTAGAAATACTACAGACACATTTCCATATTAGGAAAGATCTGTAAAATATTGCAAAAGTAATAATTACATCTGACAGTAAGATTGGCTCTTACAATAACAAAGGGGAAATAAATAGCAAACCCATACTTATGGGTCTCTTCAACATAATTAAAGTTGAAGTTAAGAAAAACAGTGGTATCTTTTAAAATTTTAGATGGAAAATATTCATAAAATATAGGGTTAGTGTGAGACACTTTGAATAATACTAGACAGCTAAAAATGGATTCTAGATTTTCACAAGCCAGAAGAAATAAAAAAGGAAGCACCCATCACACAAACTGTGTGCAGGTCCTCAGTTTTTGTCTCTATTCAGACACAATTTATGCTTCTCAAAACTTCAGCTCAACCCCTAAAAAGGCCCATTTCTAAAGTTCTATCTACCAACTGAATAGGAGTTTATACACACACAGTCATTTTACCTTAACCTCAAATTCAATAGAGTTAAAACTTATCTCATCCTTGTCTGACATTTATTTTTATCCTTGCTTGGAATCATCTAGCCATGTGTGACTCCTTCTGTTATGGTTTGAATATAGAATGTCCCCCAGAATAGCTCATGTATTAGCAATGCAAAAATGTTCAGATGTAAAATAATTGAATCAGTGCTCTTATCTCATTAGTGGATAAATCCATTGATGGATTAATAATTTGAATGGACGTACTGGGTTGTAAAGTATGCAGGTAGAATATGGCTGGAGGAGATAGGTAGCTGGGGTTATAGCCTGGCAGACTATATCTATCCCTGGTTGCTTCCTCTAGCTCTCTCTTTGCTTCCCATTTGCCAGAAGCTAGGTAGCTTTCCACTTCCACCCCCTTGCTGCTATGTTGATTTGCCTTGGACTCAGCCAATTATGGACTGAACCTCAGAAACCATGAGCCCAAATGAACCTTTCTTCCTCTAAGATGTTCTTGTTATGCATTTTGGTCACACTGATAGAAAAGCTAACCAAATCACCTTCTCCCTCAACTCTCTCATACTAAATTAGTTGTTAATTCCTACCTATTGCCCTATGAATTTTCTGGAATCTTTTCCTTCCTGTCTATTTGCCTTGATTTCAAGACCTTCTGTGATTTATCTGGAAAACTTTGTCAATATTACCTCACTCTCCTCCTGTATGACACCCCACCTTCCATTTGGGTCTTCCTTATCTGTAGATTCTGCATTCACAGATTCAATCAGCCATAGATTAAAAAATATTCAATTAAAAATTGTCTCTGTGCTCAGCATGTGCAAGACATTTTTCTTACCATTATTCCCTAATGAATACCACATACCAACTCTTTACATAGCATTTATATTAGTATTAGATATTAGAAATGATTTAAAGTATGTGGGAAGACTTATATAGGTTATATGCAAATATTATGCCATTTTATATAAGGGATTTGAACATTTATAGCTTTTGGTATCTGTGCAGGGCTGTGGAACAAACCCAGCACAGGTACTGAAGGAAGACCGTAGTTTGTTTTTAAATTACACTAGTTAATATGTGCTTTCTTCCCCCTTCTCCTTGCCTCTTGCTCTTTCTTTTACACATATATATCAACCTGAACATGCTCCTATAGCCACACAGGAACTCTCTGTAATAATGATTCATCTTAACACTAAATGGCAAGTTTTGGGATTTGAATAATTAAGTTGAAGGAAGTGGTCCCATGAAAGTTTTGTATATCAATTTTATTTCACTTATATTTTCTATAGGATATACATGAATATGATTTAAAAATAGAAAAGAGAAACAATGAAAATTAAATATCCTTCCCAACCTTGACACCTCTTCTAGAATGTGTTTGTGTTTTTGTGTGTATGTCTATGTGTGTATGTGTGTGTGTGTGTATTTTCAAGTATTTTTATTTTTTATTATTGAGAAAGAAATTGAGCATCCTTATATACACTTAGGAATCAGTAGTATTTCTTTTCCTAGGAAATATTTGTTTCTTCATTATCTATTGAAATAGTATCTTCTTATTAATTAGCTTAGCGATTTTGTGATATCCAGTACAAATGATTTTCATGGTATTTTTCAATTCAAAATGTCACTCATGTAGTTGAAAATTCTTTAATCTTTAGTTTTATGGCTTTTTGTTATTATTATAGGAGGACATAATATTTTAAAGACAATTATGCATGTTTGATGGTGCATGCCTGTAAGCCTGTAATCCCAACTACTCCGAAGGTTAAGTCGGGAGGGTCACAAGTTCAAGGGAAGCCTGGGAAACTTAATGAAAAATTGTCTCAAAATTAAAAAAAAATGGATAGGAATATAGCTTAGTGGAAGAGTGTCCCTGGGTTCAAACCTTCATATCTTAAAAATAGTATTCAAAAGGTGCTTTAAAAGTCTCCCATTGTTTCTTGTAGTTCTATTTTTGTTGAATTAGATGCTACTAAAACTGGTATCAGATCAAAATTAAGAACAATTTCAGTACTTCTGCAGAAGCTACCCAGTTGTTGAAACTATATATTGATTAATACACATTGTTCATAATATAAATGTATGCATTTTATAAGAATAAGGAAATATATCTTAGAAGCTACCCTAACATATTTTTGCTTGTACCTTATTGGACAGGATTGTGTCACATCCTCATACCTAAACTAATAAGGGGAAATGGAACTCACTACCATTATTAGCTTAAACCAATTAAAAGTCAGCCATACTTGAATGATATGGCCAAAGTGGAACAAGGTAACTTCTGAATCAAATTACATTCTATTAACAGGTAGGAAGGAGAGAAGAAAATAAATATTATATAGGCAGCCAGCAGTTTTTTGTTTGTTTGTCTGTTTTCAGAACTGGGAATTGAACCCAGAGGTATTCTACCTCTGAGCTTTACCCCCAGCCTTATTTTATTTTTTACTTTGAAACAAGGTCTCACTAAGTTGCTGAAGACCTCGCTAAATTGATGAGGCTAGCCTTGAACTTGTGATGTTCCTGTCTCAGCCTCCCAAGCACTAGGTTTACCAGCATTCTTCACCATGCCCAGCATAGCTTCTCAAAAGACAAAAGTGAGCTCACTAAGTGCTGTGTGCACATATGTCACTGTCACTCTGAACTACATTATGATACAAAACTACAATGCACCAATGAAAGTATATAAAATAATAATTGTAAAACAGACAAGTAATATTATTTAAAAATACTCAAGAAAAAAAGGAAAAAATGGCAAGTGATTTCATTATTTCTTTAAGTATAGAGCAGTTAGATGAGATTTTGTGATCTGAACTGATGGCCTCATTGTATTTCCATCCACATATCCATGGAAAATATCTACTGGGTTCTATACTGATTAATAAACAAAATTTTGATTCACAGCCTTTGAAGATTTTGGCAATTTCCTGAGTTAATATACTGTATACAGAAATCTAAGTCAAAGAATATGTTTTTTAGTTTTATAGTTATAGGGAATAATCTTGGAAGCACACAAAGTGGAACCTAAAAATGTTTCCTTGTAAATAAGAATAAAACACTTCTAGGTGGATTTATGTCTACTGATTCTATGTGGGGAAGAGGGAGGAGAGAAGATTTTTTCCTCTCTATCTGCCTTTGGCTCTTTCAAACACAACATGTCCCTCAAACTAAATGCAGATTGCATAAAAGAATTAACAAAAAGAGTGCACAAAGCCAGCCAGTGAGGAGCCCTCCTCACATTAAAAGCATCATTGATCTGCTTGGAGAAAACCTTTATGCTTTCTGATGTGTCTGAACAAGTGACCTAGAAACAGAATTACCAGGTTTGAGCTCATCTCTATACTTTGGTACACTGAAGACTTTTGAGCAGAATTTTAAAACTGAATGAACCTTAAAATGAATGATTGTAATAATTTCACTTTCAAGAGATGCACTCCTGACTTTGAACTTTTAAAATTTTATTGTATTGTGGTAAGTACACATAGCATGAGATTTATCCCCTTAACAAGGTTTTAAGCAGTCAATACAGTTTAGTTAACTAGGCACAATGTTGTACAGCCGATCTTGAGAACTTGCTCATCTTGCATAAGTGAAACTACATGCACATTAACTAGCAACTCCCCACTTCTAATCTCCCAAGCCTTTGGCAACCACTGTTCCACTCTGATTCTACAAGTCTGACAATTTTAGATACTTCTTATAAGTAGAATCATGCAGTATTGGTCCTTCAGTGACTGTCTTACTTCACTTAGCATAATGTCCTCAAGGTTTATCCATGTTGTTGATATGCCAGAATTCCTTTCTTTTTTAATATTAACAATATCCCCTTGATGTACATACCACATTTCTTTATCCATTTATACATAAGTGGATACTTCAAATGTTTACACATTTTGGCTCTCATGAATAATGTTTCAGTGAATATGGGAGTGCAGATATCTCTTTGAGATCCTGATTTCAATTCTTTGGATAAATAACCAGAAGTGAGATCACTGGATCATATGGTAGTTCAGTTTTTAATTTTTTGAGGAATCTCTATTCTGTATCCCATTGCAACTACATGACTTTTCATTTCAACCAATAGCATATAATATTTCCAATTTTTCCACATCTTTGCCAATGCAATTGAAAAATAGTAATCTAATAAAATGATATATATGTCTGCATTTCATTTGCATTTCCCTCATGATCAGTGATTTTGAACATCTTTTCATATACCCATTGTACATTTTTGTATCTTCTTTGGAAAAAATGTCTTTTCAAATCCTTTTAACTCAATTTTAGTGTTGTTATTGTTATTGATTTATAGAAGTCCTTATATATTTCTGAAGTTTACCACTTAACAGATATATGGTGTAAAAATATTTTCTTCTATTTAATAGGTTGCTTTTTCATGTTATTGATTGAATTATTTTCTGAGCAGTAGTTTTTTATGTAGTCCCAGTTGTCTGTTTTTGCTTTTGTTCCTTATGTTTTTATGTCACTTACTTAAATAATAACCAACATAAATATCACAAAGATTTTGCCTATATATTCTTCTAGGAGATTTATAGATTCAGGTCATACATTTATGTCTTAATTTTTAGTTGATTTTTGTATATGATGTAAGATATGAGCCCAGTCTTATTTTTTGTAAGTGAATATTCAGTTTTCCCATCACCATCTGTTGAAGAAATTAGTCTTCCTGCATTGTGTATTTTTGACACCCTTGTTGAAGATCAGTTGAACATATTTGAGTGGATGTATATCTTGGATTTCTATTTTGTTCCACTGCTCTATATCTGTCTTCCTGCTAGCACTATTCTGTTTTAATTGCTGTAGCTTTGTAATATATTTTGAAATGACATGCGACACTTCCAATTTTGTTCTTCTTTCTCAAGATATATTTGGCTATATGGGATCCTTATGATTTTATGTGAATTTTATAATTGTATTTGTTTATAAAAATTAATTTTTAGCCAGATGTGGTGGTACATGACTATAATTCCAATTCATGGGAGGCTGAGACAGGAGGATTATAGGTTGGAGGACAGCCATAGCAATGTAGCGAGACCATGTTTCAAAATAAAAATTAAAAACAAAATACTGGGCCGTATAAGCTTAAGGATAGAATGACCATGGGTTCAAACACCAGTTCCACACACAAAAAAATCACATTTGGGTTTTGATAGGCATTGCATTCAATCTATGATCCACATTGGATAGTAATACTCTGACAATTTTCAGTCTTCTAATTGATAATTGTAGGTTATCTTTCTAGTATTTTATGTCTTCTTTATTTCATCAATGTTTTATGTTTTTCAGTGTGTAGTCCTAGACATCCAACTAAGCATTTTATTCATTAGTGTGTGCTGTTGTAAATTAGATTTCTTTCCTAATTCATTTTTGGATAATTTATTGTTAGTGTATAGAAACTCAACTGATTTTTATATTAATTGTATGCTGCAAACTTACTGGTTTTGTTAATTAGTGCTGACAGGTTATTTTGATCAACGGAGTCCAGTGTTTTCTATTCATAAGATCATGTCATCTGCAATCAGAGACCATTTTACTCCCTCTTTTGTGATTTCCATGCCTTTTCTTTTTCTTGCCTAATTGCATGAGATAGATCTTCTAGTGCCATGTTGAATAGAAATGGCAAGAATGGTCTGCCTTTTCCTAATCATAAAAGAAAAGCTTTCATTTTTCTACTGTTGAGTATGATATTAGATGTGGTCTTTTCATATGGCTTTTATTATTTTGGGACAATTGCCTTTAAATTCTTAGTTTGTTGAGAATATTTTTATTTTTATTTTTATTGCGGTACCAGGGATTGAACCCAGGGGCATTCTACCTCTGCGCTACACCCCCCGGCCCTATTTTTTATACTTTATTTTGAAACCGGCTCTCACGAAGTCGCGGAGGGCCTCACTAAGTAGCTGAGGCTGGCTGCGAACCCAGATCCTCCAGTCTCCGCCTCCCAAGTACTGGGATTACAAGCGTGCGCCACCACGTCCGGCTTGAGAATATTTTTATGATGTTGAATTTTGTTAATATCTTTTCAGCATCTACTGGGGTAATCATATGATTTTTAAATAATTTATTCTATTAGTATGATGTATCATAGTAATTGATTTTATGTTGAAATATCCTTGCATCCCAGAGATAAATCCCATTTGATCATGATGCATGATCCTTTTAACATGCCATTGAAACCAATGTACTAGTATTTTGCTGAGGACTTTGGCCTCTATATTCCTCAGGGATATTAGCTGGTAGTTTTCATGTAGTGTCTTTTTTTTTCCTTTAGTATCAGGGTAATTCTGGCCTCCTACAATAAATTTGGAAGTTTTTCTTCCATTTTAATTATTTTAAAAGAGGTAAAATTGGCATTATTTTTTAAATCTTTTGTAAAAATTACCTATGAAGTCATCTGGCCCTTGGCTTTTCTTTGTAGGGAGTTTTGTTGTTGTTGTTTTTTATTGATCCATCTATCCTTACTTATATTGGTATTTTGGAACTTTCAATTTCTCCTTTAAAGTGATATTTTTGTTAGACATTCTAAAATTACATATGTAGTTTTTATTTCTTAACCACTATAAGTTGAACACAAACTATATAAGAAAACTACTAGGAATATAACTCAAATTCTATCAGTGAACAAGGTTGAGATGTTATCTGCCTTTATGACACTTAATTTGTATATGGGAAAAGAGATAAATTTTAAAATAAAATTTACAATGAATGTAAATCATCTGAAACATTGTGAAGGAAACAAGCAAAGTCTGATTTTTTTTTTTTTGCGGTACTGGGGATGGAACCCAGGGGCATTCTACCTTCAAGCTACACCCCCAGCCCTATTTTTTTATTCTTTATTTTGAAACAGGGTCTCACTAAGTTGCAGAGGACCTTATTAAGTAGCTGAGGCTAGCTGTGAACCTGTAATCCTCCAGTCTCAGCCTCCCAAGTACTGGGATTACAAGTGTGTGCCACCACACCTGGCATGCCTGAATTTAAAAAAAATGAAACAGTTAAGATTAAAAGAGCACTCCTGACCATAGTACAAATATGTGGAGGTTCATAAAGATGATTTGGTATAAATTTCGTCTGAATTATAGATCATAACTTATTATCCCAGAGAGACACTAAATTATGTGATAGCTTTAAATGAAAATGTATTGTTAATATTTCAAAAATATTTATTGATTGCTAATTAAAAAACGGTACTGTCAAATATTAGACTGATTTTGATTCCTAGTAAAAATATTCATATCACTCTGTTAATATATATATTTTTTGCGGTACTGCGGATTGAACCCAGGGGTGTTCTACCTCCGTGCTACACCCCCGGCCCTAATTTTTATACTTTATTTTGAAACACAAAGTAGAGAGAGAGAGAGAGAGACAGAGAGACAGAGAGAGAGAGAGAGAGAGAGAGAGAGCTGAGGAACCCAGATCCTCTGGTCTCCGCCTCCCAAAGTACTGGGATTACAAGCATGCGCCAC
>PVJS01051069.1:0-14094 GCA_004027185.1 Glis glis | reverse complement strand
GAGAGAGAGAGCGAGAGAGCTGAGGCTGGCCGCGAACCCGGATCCTCCGGTCTCCGCCTCCCAAAGTACTGGGATTACAAGCGTGCGCCACCACGCCCGGCCTTCTCTTTTTAATCTTAGTTATTTTGTTTGACATTGTTCTACTTGATCAATACTTTCTAATCCTTTTGAAAAGAGAAGTGTTATGAAACTCATGAGAAATGAATAAAAGAAGGGAATGACAACCACTGGCTGGCTGGATGACTAGAAGTATTATATGTACTAGGATTATTACAGTAAGAAGAGCAAGTGCAAGATGCATATGAATGGCATCTCAAAGATAAAAATTACTTACTGAGTATGAAGAATGAAGGACAGGAATAAAGCAAAGATGACAAAAAGTTATCCCAGGCCCAGTGCCTAAGGGAATGGTAAGGACAGTGACACAAGCAAGGACACTGAGAATTGATCTGTGCTTCTAGTAGCTCATAAAGAAGCAAACTGACCTAACATGTGCGTGATTTGAGACATTTCAATAGCCGGGCGTGGTGGTGCACGCTTGTAATCCCAGTACTTGGGAGGCTGAGACCAGAGGATCCGGGTTCACGGCCAGCCTCAGCTACTCAGTGAGGCCTTCGCAACTTAGTGAGACCCTGTTTCAAAATAAAGAATAAAAAAAATAGGGCTGGGGGTGTAACTCAGAGGTAGAATACCCCTGGGTTCAATCCCCAGTACTACAAAAAAAAAAAAAAGACGTTTCAACAGCTGAATGAAGTAAATACACAAATTAAATGTAAAACACTACTGCCTCCCCGCTCAAGTGTATCACAGCCAAAAGATCCGAATCATTTCATTTCCTTTGCTATTTGTAACACTCGTCACACAAACAGGGTAGTATCATTAGCTACTCATGGATGACGTCTATGGAAAACATGGGGGGGGGTTGCAATTAAAAGACTCCTTATAAGGGCAGGACATGGTGGCGCATGCTTGTAATCCTGGTACCTAAGAGGCTGAGACAGGAGGATCGCAGGTTCGAGGACAGCCTCAGCAAGTAGTGAGACTCTCATCGACCTAATGAGACCCTGTTTCAAAATAAAAGTTTAAAAATAGGGCTGGGGACATAGATCAGAGGTAGAATGCCCTTGGGCTCAATCCCAAGTAACACACACACACACACACACACACACACACACACACTCCTTATAATATCAAAAAGAACAGAAAGTAATGAAGGTAATCATAAATTCTGTTTCTATTACCAAATTAGAAATAGGACTCTAGCAGCCGGGCGTGGTGGCGCACGCTTGTAATCCCAGTACTTTGGGAGGCGGAGACCAGAGGACCTGGATTCGCGGCCAGCCTTAGCTCTCTCTCCCTCTCCCTCTCCCTGTTTCTCTCTCTCTCTCTCTCTCTCTCTCTCTCTCTCTCTCTCTCTACTTAGTGAGGCCATCTGCAACTTTGTGAGACCTGGTTTCAAAATAAAGTATAAAAAATAGGGCCAGGGGGTGTAGCGCGGAGGTAGAACGCCCCTGCGTTCAATCCCCGGTACCGCAAAAAAAAAGAAAAAAAAAAAAGAAATAGGACTCTAGCAAATGGTCTTGGTTATAAGTTATAACAACAATTTTTCTGTTTTTTTGTCTTCTATGTGTGGCAATTAGAGATGGCACCCTATTTCATGTGTGGAAATAACAGTATTCCATACATTCATTAGAAGTGGATGAAATAGTAGCTATTGAGGGGTAAACTGAGTACCAGTTTCTTAGGTAAGTACTGTTTAACAGCTGGAAGATGTTCTTTTTTTTTTTTTGCGGTACCGGGGATTGAACCCAGGGGCGTTCTACCTCTGCGCTACACCCCCGGCCCTATTTTTTATACTTTATTTTGAAACCGGGTCTCATGAAGTTGCGGAGGGCCTCACTAGGTAGAAAGAGAGAGAGAGAGAGAGAGCTGAGGCTGGCCGCGAACCCGGATCCTCCAGTCTCTGCCTCCCAAAGTACTGGGATTATAAGCGTGCGCCACCACGCCCGGCTTGGAAGATGTTCTACTGTGCCAACATCACTGAGAAGGAATTGTGTTTTCAAGATGCCCCTTTCCAGTATGGTTGAGGGTTAAAATTACCCAAAGGAGAAATGTGGGAGAGCTTTGGAAGGCAGGATGAAGCAGCAGCTACTCCTATCAGAAAGTGACCTGGTCAGATGCAGTGAAAGATGGCTGAAAAGAAGCTGGGCATGGTGGCACACGCTTATAATCCCAGTACTTGAGAGGCTGAGACAGGAAGATTATAGGTTCGTAGGCAGCCTCAGCAATTTAGTGAGGCCCTCCACAACTTAGTGAGACTTAGTGAGACCCTGTTTCAAAATAAAAGAATAAAAAATAGGGCTTGGGTTGTAACTTGGAGGTAGAATGCCCCTGGGTTCAATACCCAGTATCACACACACAAAAAGATGGCTGCAGAGAAGCCAGAGGGTTCCAGCCTGTCCTCTCTCTCCCTGCTTTGCATGTACTTCTTCCTGCTGCCAGCCTGGCTGACCTATACCTATAGCAGACCCACCAGGGGCAAAGGGGCTTCCACAGATTTCTTGCCTAAATCCCCCGTGCAGTCCCTCTGACACCCAGATGTGCCTGTCCAGGTTTGCCTGAAAGTTCTGACTTGTCCAACAGTACCAACACTTCCAGAAGGCTGATTAGGAACTTCACTCTGATCCTCCAACTTCCCTTCTCTGGACTTTACTTTCCTAGCTCCTCCCACAGTGCAGAAGGTCTACTGCCTATGACAAATCCCCCAGGTCATGGTGCTTGTGTGACCAACCTTGACTGAGTAGTGCACATGCTTAGCCCAGGCTGGGGCCTGGGTTCAATCCACAGCACCAAAACAAAAACAAGACCTTGACTGACACAAGAGTCTTTTCCCCCTTATTTTATATGAGAACACATTCTTTCCAATGCAGAACAAGACCTAGCAATGCATCTCTTAAGAAAAGGATTAGCCGGGCGTGGTGGCACATGCTTGTAATCCCAGTACTTGGGAGGCGGAGACCGGAGGATCCAGGTTCACAGCCAGCCTCAGCTACTTAGTGAGGCCCTCCGCAACTTAGTGAGACCCTGTTTCAAAATAAGGAATAAAAAATAGGGCTGGGGGTGTAGCCTGGAGGTAGAATGCCCCTGGGTTCAATCCCCGGTACCGCAAAAAAAAAAAAAGAAAAGGATTAAAGGCTATTCCTGCCCTCCAGGTGATCACAAATTAGTGGGAGACACAGAAATAAAAATACATATGAATTAGCACAATAATCACAGTGGTAGAGGTGTGTTGATACTGCCTTGAGAGCCCAAAGAAGTCTGAGAGGATGTAAGACGCTGAGAGGCAAGGACCCATCTCACATAGCATTGTGTTCCCAGGGCCCTGGCATAATACCGAACAGAAAATTAGTGCTCAAGAAATATTTCTGGAACTGAATTCATGTGTGGCACAGTATTTTGTTCTCGGCATATGGCATCAAACAAGATAGACATCGTATATGTGTTTGCTCTGCTTACAATCAAGTGCAACTGTTCACAGATTCTAGCATGCATCAGAATCACGAGGAAAGTATATTAAAACCCCAACTGCTGGGGGCCATGGCCAGTGGTGTTCATTCAGCAGGTCTGTAATGGGGTTCTAGAATCTGCATCTGTGACAGCTTCCAGGAGGTGCTGATGCTGCTGGTCTGGGAACCATAGTTTTTAGAACCACTTGGTCAAATGCATTACTTCTCAGCCCTGCCTACAAATTAGAATCACTTGGGCATTTTTTGTTTTTAATGCCTTGCTGGGAGCATCAGCCCAGATCTATTAGGTCAAGTTGTAAAAACTCTGCAGGTGATTTTAATGTAAAGGACAAGGTTGAAAATACTGATATGACAAATAGTGATACCAGAGTTACCATTAATTGCTTGTTTGCTATGAACCAGATATGACCAGATATATGAAGATTTAATACATATCATCACATCTATGTACCCCATTCTGCAGGTGAGAAAGGTGAGGCTCTGGGAGGTGAGATGAGCTGGGCAAGGTCACATAAGCAAGTGTTAATGGGGAGGCAGGATTGAACCCACGACTCTGACAACACAGTCCACACTCATAGCTGCCTGAGCACAGTGCCACGTGGCTTCACAGAAACAGAGCGCCTGACTTGAATGATGAGAAGTTCTTTAGTCAGGTGAAGGGAAAAAGCACTCCAGGCACAAGTCCTGACCTCCAGGTAGGAGGACAGGAAGAGATGACAGCTGTGGCCCACCCTCCTCCGAGCATCCAGAATTCTGTAAGGGGCCACTCTAGAACCTGAGGGTGCTTCATTTGCAGAGACCTAAAAGGACCAAGAGGAAAAAGAGAAAAAGATGTGGATGCTGATATTTACCCAGAGTTGCCATGAAAGAATAATAAGCATTATGTTCTTTTACTGCATTAAATCCCTCCTTTTTAAAGCTAGTTAGGGTCTCTAAATATTAGTAAATAAAAGCCAGGAAAATGTAGGATTGAAGCTACATTTATTTAAATATTCATTTCAGCTGGGCGTGGTGGCGCACGCTTGTAATCCCGGTACTTGGGAGGCTGAGACTGGAGGATCCGGGTTCGCGGCCAGCCTCAGCTACTTACTGAGGCCCTCTGCAACTTAGTGAGACCCTGTTTCAAAATAAAGAATAAAAAATAGGGCTGGGAGTGTAGCTTGGAGGTAGAATGCCCCTGGGTTCAATCCCCGGTACCACAAAATAAATAAATAAATAAATATTCATTTCATTGTTGAAATTCACCATTAATTATTTACTAAGGTTTCTGATATGTATAATCTTTCTTTTATATACCATTTTATGATATACATATCAATGTTTAGTGTGAAGAATTAGAAAATATAGAATAATGTAAAGGAAAAAATAAAAACTATTTTAATCTCACCTACCTAAGAAAATTACTGCTGAAATTTTGATTATAATTTTCCAAAAATGTCTTTTCCAAATGTGTTTAGGTATGTGTTTTCCAAAAAAGGAAGCTGGATGTGGTGGTGCTCCCCTATGATCCCAGTACTTGGGAGGCTGAGACAGGAAGATCACAGGTTCCAGGCAGCCTCAGCAACTTAGAGAAGCCTTATTTCAAAATAAAAAATAAAAAGGGCTGGGGTGTAGCTCAGAAGTAGACTGTTCCTTGGTTTAATCCCCAGTTCTACAAAAGCACGCGTGCGTGCACTCGCGCGCGCGCACACACACACACACACACACACACACACACAAAGGAATCATGCTGTAAATACAATATGTAATCTCTATATGTAGATATATATGTATATACACACACATACATGTCACGATTATTTTGTGTGTCTTTAGATTTGATTCCCATAAGTTATGTTATAATTATAACAAATGTATGAATACCATTTGATAATACTACACCACTGGAATGCTGCTGTGAGAAAATTCTGGATGTATGGTAATTGCAGTTGTGATTGTACTATCCTGTGGCTACCATAATAAATGTTGATCTATAAAATAAGTGGAGACCCATGTGTGAGTCATTAGTAGCTGACTCACAAGAGAAACCATGGAGCTAGGCATGGTGGTGCATGCTTGTAATCCCAGTACTTGGGAGGATGAGACAGGAGGATTCCAGGTTCGTGGACAACCTCAGCAATTTAGTGAGGCCCTGTTTCAAAATAAAAAATAAAATAGGGCCGGGGGTGTAACTTGGGAGGTAGAATGCCCCTGGTTTCAACCCCCAGCACCAAAGAAAACAAACAAACAAACAAAAAGAAACCATGGGTCCTTATTTTAGAATAAGTGTTTTAAAAATTAAAAAAAGAAAAAAAAGAAAAGAAAAAAGTAGAATAAGTGTTTCCTCTTTTGAGAAGTGATTCAGCTTAACATGTTAATCTTGTTCAGGGAGTGAGGATTCTCTGTGAGTCTGGAGCCCTAGGAGAGCGTTTCTCCTCACCTCTAACAAAATGGGAGAAGGAGCCACTCATTGAGGCTGCCTCCTTTCCCAAGGATCCTGTTCCCCCTTTGCGAGGAACTGCTGCCCTCTAGAGGATAAGATCATGAGTGAAGGTCTTTAGCTCCGCTTATGGCCACTGGAGTGCTTTCTCTACTTAATGAATGCATTTTCTTCCTTTCTTTTTCTGTTCTTACAGGATTTCTGTATAATTTGGTTTACCTAAGAGTTTTCTAATTTCTTTTGTTATCTGGCTGTGATTTGTTCCCCTGAAGATTCACATGTACCCCGGAGGATCTAGGACCCCAGAAGGGATTCCAGCCTTTCTGAAACCTTCAGTAGTAAAAGCTTTCTGTTCCTGAAGAGCTAGGGTGGAAGCCTCACAAATGAGAGAGAATAGGAGCCTCCCCTGGAAGAAGCCTTTGAATTATATAGTGTAACTCGCCCACTGGAGAAAAGAAGAAAATAAAGTCTTAGACAC
This sequence comes from Glis glis, assembly GCA_004027185.1. Taxonomy (NCBI): domain Eukaryota; kingdom Metazoa; phylum Chordata; class Mammalia; order Rodentia; family Gliridae; genus Glis; species Glis glis. The sequence continues at coordinate 7,670 of PVJS01051069.1, read as the reverse complement.
AATGGGCACTCTACAACTGGATTCAAAACACCACTAAGATTCTGTGAATCTAAGAGAAATATCTTAAAGATTATCAAGAAGCCAGGCATGAAAACACACTCCTGTAATCCCAGTACTTGGGAGGCTGAGACAGGAGGATCACAGATTTGAGGACAGCCTCAGCAACGCAGTGAGACTCTCAACAACCTAGAGAGATCCTGTTTCAAAACAAAAATTAAAAAGGGCTGAAGCTGTAGCTCAAAAGTAGAATGCCCCTGGGGTCAATCCCCAGTACCACAAAATAAATAAATTAATAATAAATAAATAAATAAATAAGAGAGAGAGGAGGATTAGAAAGATTATCAAGAACAAAGGAGTTGGGCGTGGTGGCACACTCTTGTAATCCCAGTACTTGGGACGCAGAGACTGGAGGATCCTGGTTCGTGGCCAGCCTCAGCTACTTAGTGAGGCCTCCGCAACTTCGTGAGATCCGGTTTCAAAATAAAGGATAAAAAAGTCGGGCGTGTTGGTGCATGCTTGTAATCCCAGTACTTGGGAGGCTGAGACCAGAGGATCCAGGTTCGCGGCCAGCCTCAGCTACTTAGTGAGGCTCTCCGCAACTTAGTGAGATCCGGTTTCAAAATAAAGAATAAAAAAATAGGACTGGTGTGTAGCTCAAAGGTAGAATGCCTCTGGGTTCAATCCCAGTACCGCAAAAAAAAAAAAAAGATTCAAAATAAAGGATAAAAAATAGGGCTGGGGGTGTAGCTCAGAGGTAGAACGCCCCTGGGTTCAATCCCCAGTACCACAAAAAAAAAAAAAGAACAAAGGAACATTCCACCAGAATAGAAACTTTCTCACTGTTGAGAGAAGGCAAACACTGCTGTCCCCTGTCTGTAGGTGCCTAGCACCAAAATTACACTCCACGACGTACAGAAATGCAGGAAGTAGGTTAAAGTTAGTCTGTAGAAAACTGAAGCTTAAAAGGGGGTTTTGACTAGGAAGAGATGACTTCTAACCAGAAAGTTTAAGTTTATTCTTTTTTTTTTTTTTTTGCGGTACCAGGGATTGAACCCAGAGGGGTTCTACCTCCGAACTATACCCCCGGCCAGCCCTATTTTTTATACTTTATTTTGAAACCGGGTCTCACGAAGTTGCGGAGGACCTCACTAAGGAGAGAGAGAGAGAGAGAGAGAGAGAGAGAGAGAGAGAGACAGGGAGAGAGAGAGATAGAGAGAGCTGAGGCTGGCCGCGAACCCGGATCCTCCGGTCTCCGCCTCCCAAAGTACTGGGATTACAAGCGTGCGCCACCATGCCCGGCTCTGGAAAGTTTAAGTTTACATGAGAGTTAAAACTATATTTGGCCAGGTGTGGTGGTGCATACTTGTAATCCCAGTACTTGGGAGACTGAGATGGGAGAATCACAGGTTCTCTGCCAGCCTCAGGTACTTAGTGAGGACCCTCCGCAACTTAGACCCTGCCCATATCTTTAAGAACGCATTGGGCTAGCTTCACATCCGAAATTCCTGAGGTGATTAGTTTTCGAAGAGAAAGAACTTCACCTTCCACCAGAACTCCAAAAGATCACATCTGTTGTTAAAAAGCCTTACACTCAGCTGGCCACCCGCTGGCCATCAAACTGTTCATCTCCTGGAAGACCTGTCCACATCTTTTGCCCGTGAAAACACTTCAAAGAAAGGAGGCATTTTCCTGCCGAGTACCTCTAGGCAACCCCTTCCCCATCTCCAGTGCCTATATAAAAGAGACTGTAAGAATTCATGGCTGCTGCTCTCACATCTTGAGGTGGCCTGTGTTTCTCTGAATGTGTTTCCCTTTTTGTTAAATTAGACTTCTGTCTTTTCTCTGACTGGCACGTGTTGAAATTCTTTTCTACACAAACCCAAGGACCCTGGCGGGCCCTGAGGTGAGTTTCCCCTTCCCAGGCCGGGGAAATCCTTAGGACTCTCCACAAAGCTATTGTGCTCACCCTGACAGTTACACAGCAGTGATTTTGTATTCTGATTTTAAACTTTTTGTCACAAATAATTTTGCAAATGCTCAAAATACTAGCATGTCCTCTGAAAAAAAAAAATTTTTTTTCCAGTGCTGGGGATTGAACCCCAGTGCCTCACACATGCTAGGCAAATCCTGTACCTTTGAACTATACCCCCAGTCCTTCTTATTTTTTTGTTTTGAGACAGAGTCTCTTAAATTGCCCAGGCTGATTTTTTTTTTTTTTTTGCGGTACCGGGGATTGAACCCAGGGCCCTTATATCTCCGAGCTATACCCCCAGCCCTATTTTTTATACTTTATTTTGATACCAGGTCTCATGAAGTTGCAGAGGGCCTCACTAAATAGCTGAGGCTGGCCACGAACCTGGATCCTCCGGTCTCCACCTCCCAAGTACTGTGATTACAAGCGTGCGACACCACGCCCGGCTTTATCACAAGGTTCTGATAATCAAAAAATCTGTGAGTTATTTATTTAATGAAAAGATGGTGATTCCATTCCTAAGACTATCATCAAAAGCAGTGCTTCTGAAAGTGTGGTCCCCAGACTAGTAGCCCCAAGCATTATCTGGCAACTTGTTAGAAATGCAAGTTCCCAGCAACCCATGTTTTATCAGAATTGGATATTCTGAAGCCTAAAGTTTAAGAATCTCTAATTAAAAAAACTGTTTTGATGACTAAAGGGAGGTAAGGAGGAAGGGACTAAAAGAGAAAGGAAGGCTGGGCATGGTGGCGCAGGTTTGTAATCCCAGTACTTGGGAGGCTGACACAGGAAGATCCGGGTTCGCAGCCAGCCTCAACTACTTAGTGAGGCCTCCGCAACTTAGTGAGAAGGACTGGGGGGGGGGTAGCTCAGAGGTAGAATGCCCCTGGGTTCAATCCCCAGTACCGCAAAAAAAAAAAAAAAAAAGAGAGAGAGAAAGGAAGGGCTGGGGGCGAGGCTGAGTGGTAGAGAACTAGCCTAGCATGGGCAAGGCCCTGGGTTTGACCCCAGCATCAAGAGAGAAAGGAAAATCTCCAGTGGGATAATCAGCTTGCCTAACAGCTAACAGGAAGGTCTCCTTTCAGAGCTTATTTTTGTTTCTTTAAAAAATTAAATGGTAGCCGGGCGTGGTGGCGCACGCTTATAATCCCAGTACTTTGGGAGGCGGAGACCGGAGGATCCGGGTTCGTGGCCAGCCTCAGCTCGCGCACGCTCGCGCGCACTGTCTCTCTCTCTCTCTCTCTGTCTCTGTCTCTCTCTCTCTCTCCTTAGTGAGGCCCTCCGCAACTTCGTGAGACCCGGTTTCAAAATAAAGTATAAAAAAATAGGGCCGGGGGCGTAGTGCGCAGGTAGAATGCCCCTGCGCTCAATCCCTGGTACCGCAAAAAAAAAAAAAAAATTAAATGGTAAGCTGTGCGTGGTGGTGCACACATGTAATCCCAGTACTTGGGAGGCTGAGACTGAAGGGTTGAAGGTTCGAGGACAGCCTTAGTAAGTAGTGAGATTCTCATCAACCTAACGAGACCCTGTTTCAAATAAAGAATAAAAAATAGGGCTGGGGGTGTAGCTCGGATGTAGAATGCTTCTGGGTTCAATCCCCAGTACCCCCCCACACTAAATAAATAAATAAATGAATGAATGAATAAATAAATAAATAAATTAGATGATAGCTGGACATGGTGGCACACGCCTGTAATCCCAGTACTTGGGAGGCTGGGACAGGAGGATCACAAGTTCCAGGCCAGCCTCAGTAACTTAGTGAGACTCTTAGCAACTTAGTGAGACCCTGTTTCAAAGTAAAAAAGGGTTGGGGGTGTAGCTCAGTGGTGGAGCTCCCCTGGGTTCAACCCTCAGTATCCCCTCACCCTACCCCCCCACAAATTTGATCCTGCTTTGTTTCCCCTAAGTGTAAGCTTGCCTCTGTGATGCACCAAGGTCTCACCTCTGTATCTGTGACCTGGGTGGACTGGCTCCAAAGACAACAAAACTATTAGACCCACTATGTTGACTTCTGCCAGAAACCAATTTGACTATCTAGTTAGGAAATAAGTACAGTATAAGCAATCCTCTCTTTGTATGGTTACAATATGCACAAGTTTCACTTAGCATGGTCGAGTTAAATAAGAGCAGTTCCCCTCCCCCAATGACATGATATAAATTTCACTTACTATAATATATTGGGATTGCTCTGGCAGACCCTACTTGTTCCGTAGTCCCGCCATGGATGGTTGCTGCTTTAAGCAGCTCCCCAATAACTATCCTGTGGTTCCTGCTGTTGAAGACTAAGGTGCCATAACCGAGTTGTCACAAAAACCAGAGAGACGAGAGAAGTTTAAAAGCAAATTAGAAGCCTTTAATAACCGGCTGGGACAGAGACCCAGGTCTCAAAATCAGATCTCTGAGTTACTCCGTGCCCTTCTCCAGGGAGCAGGGGTTTTATAAGGAAAAGAAAACAGGTACAGATGGCTCCGTGTAAGCAGTCACGTACGAGTCTTCTTCAGGATAAGCAAGCAAGAAACGGGGATGCAGCAAAGCAATTGCTTTAGGAATGTTAATGGCCACTGATAGGCACAGCAGACCCGGGTGAAGGCCAGGTCAGGGTTTACAACCAAATTTACAACCAACCGATAAGTTAACCCTATCTGGGGCCGTAACTTAACTTTTTTTTTTTTGCAGTACCGGGGATTGAACACAGGGGTGTTCTACCTCCGTGCTACAACCCTGGCCCTATTTTTTTATACTTTATTTTGAAACCGGGTCTCACGAAGTTGCGGAGGGCCTCACTAGGTAGAGAGAGAGAGAGAGAGAGAGAGAGAGACAGGGAAAGAGAAAGAGAGAGAGAGAGCAAGAGAGAGCTGAGGCTGGCCGCGAACCCAGATCCTCCGGTCTCCATGCGTGTGCCACCACGCCCGGCCGTAACTTAACTTTTTACAACCAACCGATAACCCTATCTGGGGCCATAACTTAACTTTCTCACATTTTTATTATTATATTTTTTGGAGGTTTCTACACTGCCATGGAAGGTCGCTGCACCAGGCAGCTTCCTGAGCAGCAGTCTTTTCGCATAAAACAGACATGAAGTCTGATATAATAATTTGGAGAGAATTTAATAACTGGGGGGGGGGTCAGGGAGGAGATCCAAGATGACAAATTCTCCTGCCTTATGTAGGTGAGATCTTTCTTACATAGAGGTTCAAACAAAGCAAATGGGAAGAAGATCACAAGTTAAGACCAAGGAATGAGCCGGGTGTGGTGGCGCACGCTTGTAATCCCAGTACTTTGGGAGGCGGACACCGGAGGATCCAGGTTCACGGCTAGCCTCAGCGCTCTCTCTCTCTCTCCCCCACTGTCTCTCTTTCTCTCTCTCTCTACCTAGTGAGGCCCTCCGCAACTTTGTGAGACCCGGTTTCAAAATAAAGTATAAAAAAAATAGGGCCAGGGATGTAGCGCGGAGGTAGAATGCCCCTGGGTTCAATCCCTGGTACCAAAAAAAAAAAAAAAGAGGGAATGGGCCAGTGGATATTAAAGTGCAGCAAAAAAAGGAAAAATAATATGGCTAAAAGTGAAGTTGTGACTAGAAGATGTCCAACTGGGGGAAGGTTGATATTATAGCCATTTTTGAGACCTTAGATGAGCAGCCAGAGGAATTTTGTGAAGGCAGACTTGTCAACAGAACTGAGGAATGTGATAGTGACACACAGGATGAAGTTGTCCTTGAAAAAGTAATACCTTCGGAAACTTCACATTAAAGGAACCCTTCAGCCTGGCATGGTGGTGCATGCTTGTAAACTTGGGAGACTGAGACAGGAGGATTGCAGGTTTGTGGCCAGCCTCGGCTACTTAGTGAGGCCCTCTGCAACTTAGTGAGATCCTGTTTCAAAATAAAGAATAAAAAATAGGGCTGGGGGTATAACTCAGAGGTAGAATGCCTATGGGTCCAAACCCCAGTACCGTCTAAATAAATAAGTAAATAAAGGAAACTTTCAACACAAAAAGCTAAAAAAATAAAAGAATTCCTCTGAGATATTTCATGACATTGAAAGCACAAAAGATAAAATCTCATAAGCAAAAATAAATCATCAAATTGTAGTACCCCAGCAAGGTGCAGTGGGGCACACCTCTAATCCCAGTACTTGGGAGGCTGAGACAGGAGGATCACTGTTCAAAATAAAAAATAAAAAGGGCTGGGGGTGTAGTTCAAAGGTAGAATGCCCCTGGTTTCAATCCTTAGTACCAGAAAAAAATTGTACTACTTCAAGAGCTGGAAGCTATGTAAATGAATGGTCCAGCTTTCAGGGAATTAGGGGTTGAAGAAATTGTATATGAAGTTGGAAATACATTAGATCAGAGATTGCTGTGTCTCTCTAAGTTTCTCTTTTTTTTTTATAGTTGAAAGTATTTTATTTTTAAGAGATGTCACCTTTGGAATTAAAAATAAGCAGTATACTTAAGATTACAGCACAGGTAGCTTACACTTTTGGCTATGAAACTATCTTTCAAAAATTTTTTTTTTGCGGTACTGAGGATCAAACCCAGGGTGTTCTACTTCCAAGCTACACCCCCAGCCCCTTTAAAAAAATTTTTTTTGAAACAGGGTCTCACTAAGCTGCTGAGGCCAGCACAGAACCTGTGATCCTCCTATATCAGCCTCCAAAGTACTGGAATTACAGGCGTGCAGCTCTGAGCTCAGCTATTCCATTTATTTTTTTGTGGTACTAGCGATTGAACCCAGGGTTATTCTACCTCCGAGCTACACCCCCAGCTCTTTTTTACTTTTTATTTTGAAACAAGGTCCTGCTACATTGGTGAGAGTTTCACTTTGTTGCTGAGGCTGGCCTTGAACCTACCATCCCCATCTCAGCCTTCCAAGTACTGGGATTACAGGTGTGCGCCACCATGCTCAGCATATTTTTAATAATTCTAAAAGCCGGGCGTGGTGGCGCACGCTTGTAATCCCAGTACTTTGGGAGGCGGAGGCCGGAGGACCCGGGTTCGCGGCCAGCCTCAGCTCTCTCTCTCCCTACTTAGGGTCCTCCGCAACTTCGTAAGACCCGGTTTCAAAATAAAGTATAAAAAAATAAGGCCGGGGCGTAGCGTGGAGGTAGAACGCCCCTGGGTTCAATCCCCGGTACCGCAAAAAACAAACAAACAAACAAACACCATGTTTTATGAAATCAGAGTTATGAAAAAAAAAACATTCCAGCCTGGGATCATCCCATCCAAGACTGAAAATACAGCATGTAAAACAAGACAACACAAAGTACACTCATAAGACTATGCTTTGTAATAGAAATATGTAATATATGTAATATAAAAATAATTCTTCTTTTGGTATTGGGGATTGAACCCATCCGAGCTCCACCCCCAGCCCTATTTTACTTTTATTTTGAAACAGGGTCTTGCTAAGTTACTGAGGCTGGTCTCAAACTTGAGATCCTCCTGTCTCAGTCTTCAAGTTCTGGGGTTACAGGTGTGCACCACAATGCCCAGCTACATAAAAACAATTCTAACCACTTACTAAGCACCCTTCACTTCCCAGGCACCGTGCTAGATGCTTTACAATCACGATCTCTAATGCTAAAAATCATTTTTAGGCTGATGGTTATAATTGTTTTTTATTTTTGTGGATATTTTTTAAACTGAAGAAAATTAAGTTTATTAAAGCTGAATGACTCATCCAAGGCCATGTAGCTGGTAG
>PVJS01051068.1:0-14100 GCA_004027185.1 Glis glis | reverse complement strand
TGTGTGTGTGTTGGGGGGTTACTGAGGATTGAACCCAGGGGCATTCTACCTCCAAACTACACCCCCAGCCCTTTTTACTTTTTGTTCTGAAACAGGGTCTTGCTAGGTTGTTGGGAGTCTCTATGTTGCTGAGGCTGTCCTCAAACTTGTGATCCTCCTGTCTCAGCCTCCCAAGTACTGGGATCATAGGCATGCGCTACTACACCTGGCTCTTTCTTTTTCTAGTTCTTTATGCTTGGAGATAATCTCTTGGTCCTATGCTACCTTAAACGATGGACCCCACAGATCACATGGTAGCAGCCCCCTGGAACCCAAGCATAATGCCTACGAGGAATTATATGCCCTAAAAAGAATAGTCTTCAAAATCTGATTTAATAAAGTGACAGCAATATATTAGCACTAACTCTCAAAATTATAAAAAAAATTTGAGAAGCAGTTATAGACCAGAAAATTAAACATTTTTATTTTTTAAAAAGTTTTTAACATATTTGACAATTCAAAGGTGTTTTAAATGCCAGTATGAGTTGGGGAGCCTAAATTTTAGTTTTATTTCCCTAGCTGTGTGACCTGTGGGAGATATTATTTAAACTCTATTGTTAAAATGGGGTTATTTATTTATTTGTTCATTTATTTATTTATTAGCGGTACTGGGGATTGAACCCAGGGGTATTCTACCTCTGAGCTATACACTAGCCCGATTTTTTATTCTTTATTTTAAAATCGCTAAGTTGCAGAGGGCCTCAATAAGTAGCTGAGGCTGGCCACAAACCCTGATCCTCCGGTCTCAGCCTCCCAAGTACTGGAATTACAAGCATGAGCCTCCAGGCCCAGCTAAAATGGTGACATTTAGATTGCATGCAATTAAATGAGAATGTGGGGAGGGCATAGTGTTTAGGTAAACCTTACCTGACTGTATGAACTTGTGGATAATCGAAGAAGATCTCTGATCATATCCTGATGTATCTTTTTGTACTCACAACCCTCAACGGTTAGTGTTCGTAGCTAAGAAGAAATGTAAATCAGACCTTGAAGTGCTTATTAAAAGTTCACTGAATTATAAAAATCACAAATAACTAATATCCATCTGGAAAACTGGCATTTTAAAAGGATATCATGATTGAAAAAGATATTTACCTCATGCTGCAACATTACTCTGTCAATTAACAGTGCTCTGATATGTTGTTTTTTCCCGTGGAGCTGGAAAACAAAGTAGCAAATACTTCAACATTTTCTCCAAGTGACCTCAACAATTAATTCCTCTGAACACCTTAATGAAAGTTTAGTTCCCGAAATGTCCAGAATGGGTTGGCGAGTGATGGGTATTTCATTTATTCTAAAGCCATTGGGTGTATATTTAATATATACTAATGCTATCTCAATTAATTTTATGGCTAATAGCAGAAATATCCTCCTTTTAAGTGGCCCAACCCACAACCTATTTTTCTCTGGTAGTTAATTAGTGAATCCATACATGGGAGAGCAGGAGTTGGGCCTTATTCAGTTAAATACTGAAAGTACATAAATAGCCTTCTAAGAAAAGTGGACAACTGTTAACATTTATAGCCTTTCATGGTTATTGAATATGTTTAATACAGAATATATTATCTCTTATGTTTCTAAAAAATTGTAATTTATGCTTTTATTCACATAATCTTCCACTCAACAAAGACAGACACTTGGGCGTCAAAGATGACTCCTGTTTCACAATAACACTAGTCATCAAAGTCACCACAATTTGACCTTTTTCAAAATATCTTATCTCCATCCTAATGCCAGTGACTTGATTCAGGCTGTGTTTTTATCACCTCAACTAGAATATTGATCTCTTCAATATCCAAATTAGATCTAACCAGGCATGGTGGCACATGCCTGTGATCCCAGCTACACAGGAGGCTGAAGCAGAAGGATTGCAAGTTCAAGGCAAGCCTAGGCAACTTAATGAGACCCTGTTTCAAAATAAAAAATAAAAAGGGCTGGGGTTGTAGCTCAGTGGTAGATCATCCCTGTGTTTAATCCCCGGTACTGCAAAAGAAAAAATATATACATCTACTTTAGAACTTTTAGAGCTAGAGATATAGCTCAGTGGTGGAGTGTTTGCCTAGCACAGGAGAGGCCCTGATTTCCAACCCTAGCACTGCAAGAAAAAAAGAGAAAGAACATTTACTGGGCCCCCACTGCTGAACATAAAACCAAAGCACTTTCTCATGATAAACACTATAAACAACCTATTTTATATCCTATATTCTTCCCTAAAGCATGCCAAATTTATGTATCCCCCTGCCCTTTTAAATGCTATTCCCTGTCTAAAACAACTAGTACAATTAACATACAACTTTCAGAATGGTCCTCAGTCTACTGAAATTTACATCAACTTCAATAAAAGTCCCTTGTAGAAGAACACTGCTATAAACAGCTTCTCACTTGGGAATTCTTTCTTCCATGCTCCCAGAGCAGCTTATACTGACTTTTACTGGAGTGCAAATATAACAGAAGATGTACTTTACTCATATTTACATAATGTTCATGCCAGTGGACAATCCCTCCTTTTTTCTTTTTATATTGGGGATTGAATCCAGGGGCATTCTACCTCTAAGCTACACCCTCAGCTCTATTTCACTTTATTTTTTTGTTTTGAAACAGGGTCTTGCTAGATTGCAGAAAGTCTCACTAAGTTGCTGAGACTGGTCTTGGAACCTATGATCCTCCTGTCTCAGCCTCCCAAGCACTGGGATTATAGGTGTGTTCCACCATGCCTCGCTCCTCCTATTTTTTTATGTCTTCAGGTCCTTACAAAACAGCCTGAATGTTGTTGTCCAGATTCCCATTAAGAAAGAATTCAGAGATGGCCTCGCATGGTGGCGCATGCTTGTAATCACAGTACTTGGGAGGCTGAGACAAAAGGATCTCAGGTTTGCGGTCAGCCTCAGTGACTTAATGAGATCCTGTTTCAAAATAAAGAATAAAAAATAGGGCTGGGTGTGGAGCTCGGAGGTAGAATGCCCCTGGGTTGAATCCCCAATACCAAAAAAAAAAAAAAAAAAAAAAAAGAATTCAGGGATGATCTTGAAAAGTGACAGATGACTGCATAAGTAAAATATGTTTTTTCTGGGATCCATGTGATCTATACTATGCTGGTTTCATCTTCATATAACATTTTTTAAATCTCCAACTATACATCTACTAAAAAAATACTAATTCAGACTTTTAGGTGAAAATACTGACCCGATTTTCCATTGATTTCTTTACTAAGTTAAAACTTTTCCATCGGGAGTCAAATTCATGCTTGTGAGATCCTTGAAATTGTAAAAGGTCTCCAATAATCTGTGTCAAAGAATTTTAAAATTTATTTACAAGTCATTAAGTTAAACACAGTCATATTAGTAATTATGGAAATATAAAATGACAATTGTACCTTTATGATAAGAAACAATGACTTTGTATCATCTTCTGAATTAACAAGTATGTGATCTACAATGGGAAAAGAAAACTAGTCAAAATATTTTTAATTACTATAAGAACCCCAATCCATTAGTTAAGGGAAAACACAATGCCAAATATGCTCACCATTAAGAAAAAAAAAAAACACTAAGCAATAGCACATATGCTATAAAATAAAATTACTAAATTCTTCTTAGTACAGTTAAGTTGAACTATACATCTATATAAATACTTACTAAGAAGTTTCCTTATGACCTTAGCAATTGCTTCTCGGTGGTTCTCTCTGGATAGATCTATTTTTTTAAAAAACAAAAAGGCATTTTATTTATTTATTTATTTATTTTTGTGGTATTGGGGATTGAACCCAGGGGCATTCTACTTCTGAGCTACACCCCCAGCCCTAATTTTTATTCTTTATTTTGAAACAGGGTCTCGCTAAGTAGCTGAGGCTGGCTGAGAACCTGTGATATCCTCCTGTCTCAGCCTCCCAAGTACTGGGATTACAAGCGTGCGCCACCACGCACGGCACAAAAAGGCATTTTAGAATGACTCTTGGACTACTGAAGTTTATATCAAAACAGTTTGTGTTAAGAAGGGAAAAGGCTGGGCATGGTGGCACACCATGTAATACCTGCTACTCCAGAGACTGAGGCAGAAGGACTGCCTCTGTGTCTAAATAAAGTAATAAATAAGGGCTGGGTATATAACTCAGTGGCACAGTACTTGCCTAGCATGTGTTAGGCCTTGGGTTCAATCACCAGTACTGCCAAAAAAAAGATAAAGTATTTAGGCAAAAAAAAAAAAAAAAAAAACAAAAACAAATGGATCTGCCTTTATCACAGTTGGGTTAGTGGCTAAGCATGACACAGAATAACTCCCAAAAGTTTCACGTTTAAAATGACTACCTTGTAAAACTTTATTGGTAGAAAGGTGGGGAAGGCAACAAAAAGAGGGAGAGAAAAAAAATCATCTCTGCCAATATTTCAAATCTTTAATCGCTAATTAAAGACCACAAATGCATGGGATTCTTTAATTAGTAGTTATGGGTGACCTAAGTCATGCAATTATACCTTACCAATTAATGTAACTAATTTTAGTGTTAACCCACCAGTAAGGAATTGTGCTTTGCCCAAGGCTGGGGTTTCATTACCTAGCACCTTATGTGTGTGCATGTGCACACACACACATAAAAGAAAAGTAAATTTTAATTCACTACAACAGGAAGATACAAACATTATTAGAATATAAGTGCTAACAATAGTCTCATTACTATCAAGTATATCAATCATAAAAGAATTTTAAACATAAATGAACATTCTGATATAGCAAAGCCTGTCTCTCCACACAGAAAGCATTCAAATTTACTGACCCAAATTCTATCTTTATATCATAATTTTCTAGTTTCTCCAAAATAGCAAAAATAATTATTGTATAATTAGTTCATTTTATGTATCAAAAAGACTGTCTAGCTGGGTGTGGTGGTGCATGCCTGTAATCCCAGTACTTGGGAGGCTGAGACAGGAGGATGTCAGGTTTGAGGACAGCTTCAGCAAGTAGTGAGGCTCTCATCAACCTAGGGAGACCCTGTTTCAAAAATAAAAATAAAAATAAAAATAAAAATAAAAATAAAAATAAAATAATAAAAATAAAAATAAAAAATAGGGCTAGGGGTGTAGCTCAGAAGTAGAATGCCCCTGGGTTCAATCCCCAGTACCACAAATAAACAAACAAAAGTCTAGAAAAATCATAACTATACAGTCATTCCATTTTCTTTTTTTTTGGTACCAGAGATTGAACCCAGGGGCGTTCTACCTCCGAGCTACATCCCTGGCCCTATTTTTTATACTTTATTTTGAAACCGGGTCTCACAAAGTTGCAGAGGGCCTCACTAAGTAGCTGAGGCTGGTGGCAAACCCGGATCCTCCGGTCTCCGCTGTCTCCCAAGTACTGGGATTACAAGTGTGCGCCACCACGCCCGGCTCAACCATTCCATTTTAATCCTTTATAGAGTAATAGAAAAACAGACCTCACAGATTTACTTAGATTAGGATTCACATACCATATTCAAGTCCAGTATACAACTTTGTCTCCTCCAAGGACACCATACTTGGTACCCTGTATAAAAACAAGAGTTCTTGCATTTATTAATAATACCAATACAAAAGACTGAAGGGGAACATCTCATTGCTAGAATGTTTAAATTAAAATAAAAACAATGCTTCTTTAACATACACAAAATTCTGATCTCCGATACTTTAAAAGGATTAATGCTATTGTTTCAGTAAGAACCATACTACTTATCTTCAAGAACATGAAAACTTAGTGTCTTCATAGGAAAAATTCAACTTCCAAAGGAATGTAATATCGATAATTAAATATTCAAATATAAAAGTTTAAATCTGATGATAAACATACATTAATACAAAGAAAATTCAACTTCATAATTGTATAGTAATGGTTAAAATTCACAAGTTTTATTCAAGTATATATAGCGGACAAGCTTCTTTAATCATTACCCTTCCTTTTAAAACCAGCAAAATGGATTTCTCCTAACATCTGTAGTAAAATGCTACTCCTTTTGAAGAAATTGACATGTAAAAGTACTGCATTTCCTAATTCAAGATCTCCCACAACCAGACCCCGGTAGTTAAATTAATTAAAAAGTTAAAAGTCACCTTTTATTTATATAAGAACATATAGGAAAATAAGACTTTATATATCTGAAATATAAATTTTCATCAATAAAAAGCATACTTCAATTTTTAGCATTTTATTTCAAAATATGAGATTCAATTCAATAGATACTTTCTAAGAGGAGGAACTATAGGCACAAATACCAAGGAAACATGAGGGACAGCAGATCCAACACAGGGCTAATTAGTAAGGAGAAACTGTGTTATTATTACTCACAACTAATAAACTGTGCAGCATTTATAATAAGGAAAATACTGTTTAAATTGACATACCCCTATAACCCACAGTATACCTCCCAAATTACTGAATTAAATGGGTTATCTCTATCTTAATATTGGACACGTGATTTCTTGTATTTAGCTAATAACATTACAGTTATTAAAATGCCACTTCTTTAACTATGTTCTTTTACACCATAACCTTGTGCTTAGGATGGCAACAGAGCCTTCTCAAGATGCAAAATCAAATCTATAGAGTATAAACAAATAAATGGCTTCTTTTTCACTAATTTAATTCAAAGCTGATTAATACTTTATAACGTTGGTTCCCAAAGTGGGCAATACTGCCCCCTCAGGGTACTACAATGACTGATATATACCTGACACAAATCTGTCACTGCATCTTTCTGTTTATTTGCTTTAAAGAAGATAGATTTCCAGGGGGGCAATGAACAATTTTTTCCCCTAAAAAGGGGGAAGTAAGTCAAATAAGTTTGAGAACCTCTGCTTTAGAGTATAAAATGCTAATTTGTTTTTTAGGGACTTTCAAGTTCAAATTCCTTAAAATTTGGTTTTCATTCTATAGAGCTCTGACCTTTACAACTTGCAAATTTGAACATCTTATAAATTTGTGTATGATCAAAAAATACATTCAGTAAAAAATTAGGCTTTTTTACAATGAACTTCAAGTCTCTCCTGAAATTAAATTTCATCATCCAAGAGAAAGTCTGTGTATAAGGGGGTTACTCCTCCCCTTTCCTGGAAGAATATGGGAAGTACTTGTTATGAGTACTTTACATGAGAATAGAGCTCTGCACTGCTGCTACAAATGTAAGTAGTTTTCCAAAGTAGAAATACAATTGTATCCTATCCAGCCCATAGCTAGGATCATATAATACTGAATCAAGCATGGATTTTAATTATTCACGTTACTCTTACAAAAAGATTAAAAGGCAACTGCTATAATAAATTATTCTCCACAATTTTTACTCTATCAAAAAAGACTATCGCTCGATAACCTGAGTGTTGTATGCACTTCTGCCTCCAATAACACCAATCATACTGTAATCACACATAAAAACAGGTTTCATCTAAGAGGCCTAATGCTAATTTCTTAAATCCATGTGTTACTATAAATTGCTTCCCTACCAAGAAAATTTCAAAAAATATTGTCTTTTATGGCACTTTAAAAAATGCAACCTTGTACACCATTCTAAAATAGTAACCAATGTATTTAAAAAAGAATGGCTTATTCTTTTATTCTACTTATAAAACCTGAATAAAAACACATTTAGAAACCAGGCCTGGTGGTGCATGCCTGTAATCTCAGTACGTGGGAGGCTGAGACAAGAGGATTACAGGTTCAAAACCAGCCTTAGCAATCTAGTGAGACCCTGTTTCAAAAAAAAAAAAAAAAGGACTCAGGGGTATAGCTTGGAGGTAGAATGCCTCTGGATTCAATCCCGAGTATCACAAATAAACATTTATAATCCCAGTATTTGGGAGGCCGAGACAGGAAGATCATAGGTCTTGGAGGCCAGACTCAGCAACAAAGTAAGACCCTCAGCAACTTAGTGAGACCAATAAAAAATAAAAAGGGCTGGAGGTATATAGCTCAATGGCAGAGTACCCCTGTGTTCAATCCCTAGTACCACAAAAAAAAAGCCACATCACATCTATTTCCTATATATATAGAAGGTATCTAATTAGATATATATTTTATCTTTAAATTTTGTCATCTACCACAAGTTCCTTTTATGCTTATTAATCTAAGATTCAGCTTTATTTTGATCTCTTCTGATCTACCAAAATTGCATTCATGTGTTTTATAGTGTTTCTTAGCAAATATAAATAAGTAGTTATATTAAATATTTCTTCTGATCTTTAGGCAAATGATTTCCTAAGAGAAATCTCTATCCATGACCCAAGGAACATGTTGAATATATATTTCTTTGTGGCCACCATATAAATCTATGTGTACACAGGGTGTATCTGCTGATATTTAAAACTGCTCTTGAGCTGGGGATGTAACTCAGGGGTAGAAAACACTTGCCTATTATGTTTGAAGCCCTGGGTTTGATCGTCAGTGCCACAAAAAAGCAAAAAGAAATTGTTTTTATAACTTATGTAATATAAATAATCTTAGTCAAATAGACTTAAGGTGCAGTCAGCATAGATGTATATTCTGATTAAAAGCTACAGTAGCAGTATCTATAATTTAAGTCAAATACCATCATAGTCCCCTCCATGTGAAATTCACCCTACTCATTCATTGGTCCATTTTACAAGCTAGCATCATTTGACCTTAGGAACTAAACACAATTCTAATACCACCTGCACACTAATAATAAAGCTATGTCAGTTTCATAGCTCCTAGATAGTACCAGGCCACCCAATTTATAACAAAATGTGTTAAAATATTTGTGTCACTAAAAAGACTTAGGAATTTTCCACTGCTATGTTATTTGTACCACTAGATGGCAATCTTCTTTAGATTTGTTTAGAGTAGATTTATGAAAATAATATTATTTTCACATATTATTATAATATGTGAGAAAGAGAGGATGATAAAAATAAGAAATGGCAAATAACATAAAAGCAAAATACACAATACAAATCTAATATGCAAATAAGGCTAGGTGAATAGTCATGAAACAGCTGCAAACAATAATACATAATTCTTTCTTTGTAAAAGTGAAAGAACATCCTACATTTTCCAATTGTCTTTCCCCTCCCAAATGAAAACAAACATTACAGACATAAAACCAAGCCACTTACTAGGTTTCCCCCCTTATAGGTAAAAGCATTTCACAAGAGACTATGGCCTATTTCTGTGTTCTATAATCCAATTCAATCCTAGGCATCAATGATAGCTATAAACAAAACTGAAATGTTGGCTCTTACTTTATGTGAACAAAGGGTAGCTAAGTAAAGAGAAACTTTACATACTGCTAGATTTAAAATGAACTCTGAGAATAGAAACTATATCCATGTCTGACATACAAAGCTTTTAAAAATCAATGAAAACAGTCAGAAGGTGAAATAAGGAGAAAACAGGGTTACTCACCGTGGAGTAGTAACTGTTTCCTTTTCTGTGTGCAGCTTCCCCAGCAGAGCTGGGTAGTTTCCTGGAGGTGCCAAGAGAGGTTAGCTAGCCCTGCCCCTCATTGCATATGCAATACATCCTTTCACATATCAATGAAATGGTCTCACTCTTAGACCTTATGTAAGAATTTTTTTGAGTGAAAAGTTAGTAAAAGCTGAGATCCTAAGAATGATTTAACTAAGAATAATTTAATAGATCTATTAGAGGAAAGGGGGCACAACATAAAGAAGTATGTTGAGATGAAAAATGGTAACTCCTCTACCTTGAGTAACCCTGTTTTTTTAGATGTTAGTTTTTTGTATCTTGTGATAGCTGCTTAGACCTAAAACGATTATATAGAGAACAGACTGAAAACGGAGAAGACAATTCAGGATTAAAGGCCAGTGTCCAAAATTCCTCTGTGACCCTGGAAAGGCATAATCCAAATTCTACATCTACAAAGGTAGAACTATGAGTGTAAACTATACCACTAATATTTCTCTTAAAGCATTAACTAATGGTTCCAAGAGCAAATAAGGAGATTCCATTTTAAGATTAATTCAGCAACCTGTGGTATCTGACAAAAATGCTAAAATTTTAAATTGTTTAAATATCTACTATACTAAAAAATTTACCCTTAATTACCCTCAAAAGTTTCCTTATTACACCCATACTTTGAAATGTGAAGCTTACAGAAAATTCAAGTATTTAGTAACCCTACACTGCTCAAGGCCCCAAAGTATAATGAGGATACCATTAGGTATCACTTACTTTATGCTTAGGATTTTGCTTTTTGTTGTCAGTCTCTTAATCACATAGCACAGAAAATAGGTTTTCACATTTAGTAGCAATTTCCCTAATAATGAGATTAAGATCCTCTCATATGCTCTATTGGAAACTTAGATTTCTTACAGGAAAACTCAGAAGTAAATTAAGCTTCTAGTTTTTCATCACTACAATTTCCCAGAAGACAAATACTATATTACCAATACATAGAGAAGGCAAACTTAATACTGACTAATCTGACTGGAAATAATTATAGGAACTAGAGTATTTTACATAATTAAGACTTGCACAAAATATATATTTCAATTAAAAAATCATTTGAGTTGCTATGTACTTCCCAAAATTCGTCTGATATTTCAGAAAATGAATAATGTCTCATAATTCCGCAGCCAAACTGTTATTATCAAGAGGTATTTCCTCAGGTATTGGGCATTACACTAAAGCATTTGTCATAATTATGCATCCTTTTCTCTCTCATCTAGCACATTTTCCTCTAGAGTAACTAATGTCTTCAGTTTTTTTTCCTCTACCAGTTTCAAATTGACCTGCTGAGAATTTCTGTGAATTATGCTACAGATACTCTTTCTTCACACTAAACAGTGTGAACAATGGAGCCATCATTTTAAATTATTACATTAGTTTTTCAAATCAATTTAGACTTAAGATTTTTAACAATTACTTAACTATATTAGAATAATCATTTTAGAAGATTTAAAGGCTATTTTATAGTAGTTTGGTGAGAAGTAATTTACCTTCTGCAAAAAGAATGTTATACATAGGGAATAAATACGAAAAGTCACACTTTGCCGAAATAAATTAAATTTTTAGATGAATGTAATACAAGTTATAAATTGGAAATGATTCTGTTAAAAACTACTTAAAAGCCCAAAGAACACTTTAAAACTCCTTCTTTTGGTAATTCAAATGCAAAGAGCTGACTTTTTTTTTTTTTTGCAAAATTGGGGACTGAATCTGGGGTTCTCTACTACTGAGGTATACCCCCAGCCCTTTTCAATTTTTTATTTTGAAACAAGGTTTTGCTAAGACACCCACCCTGGCCTCAAACTTGCAATCCTGCTGTCTCAGCCTCCCAAGTACTGGAATTGCAGGCATGTGCCACCACACCCAGCTATTGACCATTTATTTTTAATTCCACTTTATATAATTATTATCCTGCCTAGATTTATGTAACTATAAAAAGGCTTAATATTAGTCAATGATTTAAAAAACTGAAGTTTAGGAAGCATTTTATATTTTTATTCTTAAATGCACTTAAATATATAAACACTATATTATCAAATACATTTTATATGACTTCATTCTATTTTATCACATTAAATTTTCACTCTAAATATGAAAATTCTAAAACACAAAACTTTCAGTATCAAAATTTTTCTTTCCTTTTCAACTTTTCTAGGAAAATGCTATAAGAAATAGTATTAATCTCCTTAGCTTACCCTTTAGCACTGTATCCTAATGATCCTTTAGTACTAAAATTTTGTAACACAGAAGTACATGCTTTTGCTCTTGGATAAATTACTGGATTAAATGACTACAATTCTGTGTCAAAGTGTTAACCAACACTTTCATGTAGAACAAAATTTAATGACATACTAAATTTGTTAAGTAAAAACAGCTTCTTGCATGCCATAAAAGGATCAAGTTCTTTATGAAACAAAGTTAAGATCACTGGGGAAAAAAATTCAGTAGGCCTCTCATTTTTAAATATTGTTTAAAATCAATCTCTTAATAAAAATGATTTTTTATCAGAATTGCTCTTACATTCAACTATAAAACTGATGAGAAACAAGTTCTTTAAAAAGAACGCGACAAATTCCTAGGCAAACTTAAAACGGATTTCCTTACCTAAAATGACTTTACTTCTCCTTAAAACTAATTAACAATCTAAAAAGTTCAATGAATATGCCTAGAAGTTTTCAGTGAAGAAGTGGGAATTATGGAAAATGGCATTTTTTTGGGGGGGTAGTATTGGGGATTACCCAGGGGCATTCTACCTCCAGGCTACACCCCCAGCCCTATTTTTTATTCTTTATTTTGAAACAGGGTCTCACTTAGTTGCAGAGGGCCTTACTAAGTAGCTGAGGCTGGCCCTGCAAACTCGGATCCTCCGGTCTCAGCCTCCCAAGCACTGGGATTACAAGCGTGCGCCACCACGCCTGGCTGGAAAATGGAAATTATGACTCCCAACAATGGCTATACAAAATAAAGGAAAGATGAACAAGCCACGTTTTTAAACCACTCCTTGAAACTTTTTAAGATTTTTGTTGTAAAATCAGAAAATAATCATTCCCTTTGTGTTTTCTGAAGGGGAAGAGGGTTATTTTACTCATTTTTATGTGGTTTTCATTAATATGCTCAGTAACAAGATGTTGAAAAAAAATGATCAAGATGCTGAAAACAAAATCTTAGGAAACTGAAATGAGTATCTACCTACTTATTAAAGTTGAATATTAAAGTACATACTATTAATTTCATTCTAATGCAATTTTTCAGATTAAATGGTAGTGCTAAAAATGGATTGAGATATTTGTTCAAAATAATAACATGACGAAAAGTAATTAAAATCATAAAAGCAACCTGACAGATCTAAAAAGTTCAAAACCATAAATGAAAAACATTGAAGAAATTTTTATTAAAAAATCACTCCATGGTTTTTTTTTTGTGCTACAAAATCCTAAATCAACACTGATTGCAGGCAAAAGAAAAGAACTCTATTTTTATAGTTTTTTTGGAGAAGAATATTTATCTTTTAATTCAGTAAGCTAGCAGATGAATTTAATATCTCCACCCTGATATTTTTAAACTGATTAACATGATTAAGATCCACTTATTCTATCTTGGTACTATACGAAAATCTGAATAAAGCCTTTAAGAAGTATAGAGACCTAAATTGTGACTGAGGTGTTTTTGACCTAACAACTACAAATAAAAAAGGTTAAAATGATACAGAAACAGCAGCAGTAACACCAGAAACTCATTAAGTTGCTAAAACTTAAAATGTATGCCAAATGGCAAAACAGTATTGAATAAGTAAAGTAGTTTATTTTTACTTACAAATTAGTAACTGGCTCTCCTTTCAATGGAGGTAGGAGGTTCCCTGAGCCAATTAAACAGTTGTGCACTATAGTCAGACTCTGTAGAATATCATCTCTAGACAAGATAAAAGACATTGTAATAGTTAAGAAAATTCCCAAATTCCTATTAAACAAGACTTCTAGAGTCTAAGGTGAAGTATAAAATCTTTATCAAATGGGGATATCCAAATTACATCTTCAGTTTACCATCTTAATAATATAGAACAAGTAAGGCTGTGGTTGTAGATCAGTGATAGAGCACTTACATAGCATGCACAAGGCCCTTCCCAGCACCATCAAAAGAAAATTTTTAGCTGGGTGTGATGGTGCACACCTGTAATCCTAGTATACTTGGGAGGCTGACACAAGAGGATCACAGGTTCAAGGCCAGCCTCAGAAACGTAGTAAGACCCTGTATCAAAATAAAAAATAAGAGCCGGGCATGGTGGTGCACGCTTGCAATCCCAGTACTTGGGAGGCTAAGACCAAAGGATCCGGGTTCAAAACCAGCCTTAGCTACTTTAATGAGGCCTTCCGCAACTTAGAGAGACCCTGTTTCAAAATAAAGAATAAAAAATAGGGCTGGGGGTGTAGCTCGGAGGTAGAATGCCCCTGGTTCAATCCCCAGTACTGCAAAAATAAATTAATAAATAAAAATTAAAAAGGGCTGGGGGTGTAGCTCAGTAGAATGACCCTGAGTTTCATTCCCAGTACTTA
The DNA here is from genome assembly GCA_004027185.1 of Glis glis. Classification (NCBI taxonomy): domain Eukaryota; kingdom Metazoa; phylum Chordata; class Mammalia; order Rodentia; family Gliridae; genus Glis; species Glis glis. The sequence goes on along the minus strand of PVJS01051068.1, from coordinate 67 downwards.
AAAAAAAGTAGCCGGGCGTGGTGGCGCACGCTTGTAATCCCAGTACTTTGGGAGGTGGAGACCGGAG
>PVJS01051067.1:0-14098 GCA_004027185.1 Glis glis | reverse complement strand
AACCTGGATCCTCCTGTCTCAGCCTCCCAAGTACTGGGATTACAAATGTGCGCCACCACACCCAGCTATTTTTATGTTTTCTTATTATTTATTATTATTTTTTTGGCAGTACCGGGGATTGAACCCAGGGTCGTTCTACCTCCAGGCTACACCCCCAGCCCTATCTTTTATTCTTTATTTTGAAACAGGGTCTCACTAAGTTGCAGAGGGCCTCACTAAGTAGCTGAGGCTGGCCACGAACCCAGATCCTCTGGTCTCAGCTTCACAAGTACTGGGATTACAAGTGTGTGCCACTACACCTGGCTTATTTTTTATTTTGAAACAGGGTCTCACTAAATTGCTGAGGCTGGCTTTGAACCTGAGATCCTCCTGTCTCAGCCTCCCAAGTACTAGGATTTTAGGCATATGCCACCATGCCCGGTTCTCAGGAAGTTTTATAGCAGATCAATATAGTATTTAGTGAAGACACAGAATGCTCAATACCAAGCTTCCTCAATGAAACGTTCTCTGTGCTAGAACTTCCCTCATCCCTAGAAATGAACCCATAGCCCACCCATACAACTATTTAAAATATTATACCAGAAAATTATATTTCAACTCTACAAACAGGGTTCTCTGAATGGGCTTTTTCATGCAAATCCATTGACTGTACCTGAACACAGCTGATGACCCTGTATTCCAGTTACAATTGCTGTTCTATTTTTCTTCCCTGAAGTTAAACTGCACTCTCAATGCCATTATAAAAACTGGCCTTTATGTCTTTCTACAAAGAAAGTGAGAGCTATAAAGCCCTATTAAGTGGAACTGCATATATTCCTCTCCATATAGCATTTGCCTGAGCCTAAACAGACTAAGAGGAGAAAAAACAGAAACAATGTTTTTTCTAGTTCTTATTCTGTACTTGAAACTCCTAATTCTTGGAACTATCACTCCAACTTTTTCACTCCACTTTCTATATAATGTTGGTTCTTTTGGTATTATTAGACTTAGTCACTTTCATCCTAAGTATGAGGACAGGTCTCTAAAGAGTGCAAACAATTTCGAACTCCAAAAGCTCAGACCTGTGCTGGTCCTCCTGACTCTGACGAGTGACATGAGGATGGCGGGCATCACGGATTTCATCTGGAGCATCTGAGTACTGCTCCTTAAGTTCACGAATCACAGAGCTGCTCAATGCCCGTCTCTTCGCTCGTTCCAGACGCTTCTTCTCCCGCTCAGCTTCTGTTTCATCTACATGATTAAAAATCCACAAGGGTTATCTCGGAATAGAGAAAAGAGAGATACAACTCATGCCAATGAGGCAGCAACCACAATTCATACCGTAATGTACTGGAACCAAGCGTGGTGGAACGTATTTCTTAGATGTCCCTTTTGCAGATTTCTTCCCCGAAACCTGAGACTGGCCATCCTCTGCTTCATCTTCTTCATCCTCAGAGCTCAACTACAAAAGAAACAATGTCTGTAAACTGAGGAAGCCTTGGCCAGACAAGTGAGAAGAAAGTCCAAAGCTGAAGTACTACCCCAGGGAGGTGGGAATATACATAAATAGAAGAAAAGGGAATCGCATAAGAAACATTCTAAGGTACAAGCTGGAAATCAAATCACAGGATGTCCACGATCATCATGAAGTTCATTTTGGTACAGGTCTTTCAGGAAAATTAGGATAATGCACATCCTTACCTTGCTCATCATATTGCTGGGATGAGGCTTAAAACGAAGTGGGTCATTCTCACCTAAAACACAAAGAAATTTATAAAAATATGGAACTTTATGATGACCCCACAACTTTATGATGATCCTCCCACTTACTGAGGTTGCCCGTCACTGCAGTCTTGACCAGTTTGTCAATCTGATACTTCAGTTTTTGGTCCAAAGGACGAAGCTTTTCCAAAACCTATAACGTGACAGATAAATAGAATTACATTCCATTCCCCAAATCAAGCACACACCAGCGTCCCTGTGTTGTTGCCCGATAAGGCACCTATGTAAAAGTAGAGCAAATGAAAAGAAAAATGCCTTTTTTCATTTCATTTCTTTACTTAAAATGAGAACACCCACTTAAATGAGAGATACTGTGTGATAACCTTGGAGTTTAGGATTTAGAAACCTGCATCTCCAAAACACAAAGGCCTCATACCGTGCGAATCTCCACCAGTCTCAAAACTGCAGCATGTCCCTGAAGAGATCCTCCTGAGGCTTTGTCCAGGATGAGGTGGCTCAGATCCATAAGGTACATGAGCAACAGCTGGTCTTTCACTTCCAATAAGCTGAGACCCTGAGTTGAACAATACAGTAAGAGATGCAGATTCAGTTTTGGCCAAAGAAACAAAAGGAGTGAATGCTTAGGGCAAACAAGACAATAATTTTTCAAGTTCATGGTTTTCCCAGTTTGTTAGGTATCTGGAGTATAGTAGTCACTCCTTAGCCCCAAAATATTAAGTGGAAAATTCCGGAAATAAACAATGCATTTTTTTATTTTTTTATTTTTAAACAGGGTCTCACTAAGCTGTGAAGGTCCTCGCTAAGTTGCTGAGGCTGGCTGCTTCTGTCTCAGTCTCCCAAGAACACAGGCTTATGGCACCATGCCTGGCTAATTCATATTTTAAATTGTCTTTGCCATGCACAACAGTACATGACTGTAATCTCAGTACCTGGAAGACTGAGATAGAAGAACCGCATGTTCGAAGCCAGCCTCAGCAACTTAGTAAGACCCTCAGCCATCTTGCAAGACCCTCTTTCCTTCTTTCTTTTCTTCTTTATTATTATTTTTGTGTGTGTGTGTATGTGTGTGGTTCATGGGACTGAGCCCTGGGGCGTTCTACCTCCGAGCTACACTCCCGGCCCTATTTTATTTTTACTTTGAAACAGGTCTCGCTAGGTTGATAAAAGAGTCTCACTACTTGCTAAGGCTGTCCTTGAACCTGCGATCCTCTTGTCTCAGTCTCCCAAGTACTGGAAATTACAGGTACACCTGTAATTACACCCAGCTTGACCCTGTTTCAAAACAAACAAAAAAAAGGGCTGGGGGTATAACTTAGAGGTAGAATGCCCCTGGGTTCAATCCTCAGCACCAAAAGTCCACTGAAGTGTACTGCATTTTGTGTGTGTGTTCTGTGTGTGGGGGGGGGTGGGGTGGGGGGGTGGGGTGGGTGGTACTGGGAATTGAACCCAATGGGATTCTACCTCTGAGCTACATCCCTGGCCCTTTTTATTATTTTCATTTTGAAACAGGGTCTCTCTAAGTTACTACATGCTGGCCTCAAACCTCAAACCTGAGATGTTCCTATCTCAGCCTCCCAAGTACTAGGATTACAGGTTTGCGCCACTGCTCCAGATTGTATTGAAATTTTGAACCGTCCCACCTGGGACTTGAGTCATCCCTTTGTCTATCCATAATGTACATGGTATCTCAGCTATCAGACTGACTGCCACACAGCATCACAGAGCTTTTTGTTCAAGCAACCCTTATTTTACCTAATAATGGCCCCCAAATGCAAGAATAGCGGTAAGAAGGAAGCATCAAGGCATAAAACATAGAAGGAGAGATTAACTATGGTGCTATGTGGCAACAATATAGGACATATAGGAAAAAACACAATATACATAGGATTTGGTACTATCCATGGTTTCAGACATCCACCAGGGGGTGGATACATATCCCCCATGGATATTCTCAAGAAGGAGCTAGCTGGGTGTGGTGGCGCACGCTTGTAATCCCAGTACTTGGGAGGCTGAGACAGGAGGATCACAGGTTCACGGTCAGCCTCAGCTACTTAGTGAGGCTTTCCGCAACTTAGTGAGACCCCGTTTCAAAATAAAGAATAAAAAATAGGGTTGGGGATGTAGCTCAGAGGTAGAATGTCCCTGGGTTCATTCCCCAGTACCGCCAAAAACAAAAAAAGGAGCTATCCTTATGGCCAACAGAGATAATTATGCTGACACAAGCAAAGCAAAGCACACAGAATTACTGGAAGACAACAAAACCAAGAAAATCAATCAAGGAGCCCTCCAAAATGTCCATACCAAAGGTTCTCCCTCTCAGAGTTACTGATACTTTGGGCCAATTAATTGTCCTGGTATTGTAGGCTTTCAGCAGCATCCCTGGCCAAAGTCATCCCCTCCAAAGTTGTAACAATAAAAAACAATGGTTTATATATACTGACACAGAATTAAATCCATGTCAGCAGAAGTTGTAGAAAGTGGGTTTTTTTGTTTTTTGTTTTGTTTAGGGTATTGGGGGGTTGAACCCAGGGGCACTTTACCACTGAGTTACATCTCTAGCCCTTCTTATTTCTTGTTTTGAGACCGGGGCTTGCTAAATTGTCCAGGCTGACCTCAAATTTACAATCCTGCTGCCTCAGCTTCCTGAGTAGCTAGGATTATAGGTGTGCACCATTGTGCCTGGTTGCAGAAACTGTTTATAACATGGTTCCAAGTGTGTGTGTGTGTGGGGGGTAATATGATGAAACATTTTTATATGCATAGAAAAACATCTGGAAGACAAGACATAACCCCCGGAGAGTGATGAGGATTAGGGAGAAATAGAGTACTTGTACTATGTAATGGGGTGCTTGTTTTTTTGAACAATATATTTCTCTTATAATAAAAAATTTTCAAAAGAACATTCCCAGGTGCTTACCTCAAAGTGGTGATTAAACTGATTTTGCATTTTCTTCTTTGTGCTTTTACACATCCCCCAAATTAAAATTGTAGTATAGATCTGGAGGTGTAGCTCAGTGGTAAAGTGCTTGTCTAGCATGCACAGGGGTTCAATCCCCATCACCACAAAGAAAAAAGTATATTTGTAGACAGAAAATCAAAAATATTATACCAGTTTGGTTTTTATTATTTGTTTATATACTAGGGAGTGAACACAGGGGCATAGTACCTCCGAGCTACAACCCCAGCCCTTTTTATTTTTTGTTTTGAAACAGGGTCTCGCTAAGTTGCTAAGGCTGGCCTCAAACCTGCAGTTCTCATACCTCAGCCTCCCAAGTACAGGAATTATAAGCGTGTGCCATAGCATCTGCCTCCTAGTTCTCTTTAAACCAACACAATTAATTAACTCTTGTTTTTAGCTCTAGTGTGGTATTAGAGAATGGGTAAAAAATTTAAAGACTGATGAGCTTAAATTCTAAATTAGGCATTTGGTAGTCAAATACTAAGTTACTTAACTTGGTGATCTCAGTCTCTTCATCTTTTTTTTTTTTTTTTTGGCGGAACCAGGGATTGAACCCAGGGGCATTCTACCTCTGGGCTACACCCCCGGCCCTATTTTTTATACTTTATTTTGAAACAGGGTCTCACTAAGTTGCGGAGGGCCTCACTAAGTAGCTGAGGCTGGCCGTGAACCCGGATCCTCCGGTCTCAGCCTCCCAAGTACTGGGATTACAAGCGTGCGCTACCACGCCCGGCTTCCTCATCTTTAAAATATGTACAATATTTCCTTCCTGCTCCAAAGAATAACCATGCAGAACAAATTAGATGACATGAAAGTATTTTGAAATCTGTCAAGCACTTTGTAAAAGTCTTTGGTCATAAAAGATAAGTTAATAAATATCTGTTCAATGAATAAACAAATATATCTAAGAAGCATGTTGAAGCTGGGTGTGGTGGTACACACCTGTAATCCTAGTACTTGAGAAACTAAAATGGGATAGCAGGTTCGAGGCCAGCCTCAGCCAACTAGATGTTGTTTCTTTCTTTTTGGTACTAGGGATTAAACTGAGGGGCATTTTATCTCCAAGATACACCCCCAGCCCTTTTTTAATTTTCTTTTTTTTTTTGGTACTGGGGATTGAACCCAGGGGCATTCTACCTCCGAGCTATACCCCCAGTTCTATTTTTTATTCTTTATTTTGAAACAGGGTCTCACTAAGTTGCGGAGGGCCCCACTAAGTAGCTGAGGCTGGCCGCGAACCCGGATCCTCTGGTCTCAGCCTCCCAAGTACTGGGATTACAAGCATGCGCCACCACACCCAGCTTCCAGCCTTTTTTAAATTTTCATTTTGAAAGAGTCTAAGTGGCTGAGGACAGCCTCAGACCTGGGATCCTCCTGTCCCAGCTTCCCACGTACTGGGATTATAGACATGAGCCACTGTGCCAAGAGCGAGACCCTGTCTCAAAACAAAAATTAAGCCAGACATGGTGACACACACCTGTAATCCCAGTTCTTGGGAGGCTGAGTGAGGAGGATCACAGGTGTGAAGCCAACCTCAGCACCTTAGTGAGGCCCTCAGCAATTTAGTGAGACCCTATTTCAAAATAAAAAATAAAATAGGGCTGAGGGTGTAGCTCAGAGGTAGAGTACCCCTAGGTTCAATCCTTAGTACCACACACATGCACACAAAAAAAGGGCTGGGGATGTATCTTATGTATCTTGGAACTAGAATGTCACTGGGTTCAAACCCCAGTACCCCCACCCACCTCCAAAAACACGCTGAAAGCTCAGCACTGAAATTATTAAAAGCATGGTACCCAGGACAAAGACAGGTAGAAATCTGTCTCTTCTGACATGCTTGGGCATTGGCAAGTTCAAACTGGTTTACAAGCATATGAGAGAAAAACAAAGATTAAAAAACTATAATAAAAAATAAACATTAGAGCCAGGCATGGTGGCGCACACTTGTAATCCCAGAACTTGGAAAGCTGAGACCGGAGGATCTGGGTTCGCAGCTATCCTCAGCTACTTAGTGAGGCCTCCACAACTTAGTGAGACCCTTTTTCAAAATAAAGAATAAAAAAATTGGGTTGGGGGTGTAGCTCAGAAGTAGAATGCCCCTGGGTTCAATCCCCCGTACTGCAAAATAAATAAAAATAAAGATTCGCAATAAGAACAAAGGTGAATGATGAGAAAGAAGAGATTGATAACAACTAACACTATTAGTTATCTTTCTAAAAACACAAATCTGCTACAACTTCCACTCAAAAATCCTTCAATGATTCTTACTGACCTACAATGACTGTCATATTTTTACTTACCTACGAAAGTTTGCTTAAATATAACCTTATGTCAAAAGCTCAGTATATAAACCAGATAATACGAGTTTTCCAGTTTAAGCAGGTATGATAAGTCCAGAGTTGTCCTTCCATACTGACGAACACCAATGATCCCTGAGGAGGTTCTACCAGACTCTAATTAGAAAACTACCATACTTCAATTTTATTTATTTATTTAATTTATTTATTTTTTGGCGGTACCGGGGGTTGAAACCAGGGGCATTCTACCTCCAGGCCACACCCCCAGCCCCATTTTTTATTCTTTATTTTGAAACAGGGTCTCACTAAATTGCAGAGGGCCTCACTAAGTAGCTGAGGCTGGCTGCGAACCCGGATCCTCCAGTCTCAGCCTCCCAAGGACTGGGATTACAAGCGTGCACCACCACGCCCGGCTCATATTTCAATTTTAAGATACACCATTTTCATACTTTATCACCTCTGAACTTGGGATGCATCTTTCAGCCAATGTATCTTAGCATTATGTCACAGATTATTAACATCTTTTTCCTAACAGGGTAGTCACCTCTTATCCACAGGAAATACATTCCAAATCCCCCAGTGGATACCTGTAATGGCAGATGATAGCAAATCCTATATATGCTATGTTTCTTCCTATGCATACATACCAACAATGAAAATTTGTAATTTATAAATCTGGGCCGGGCGTGGTGGCACACACTTATAATCCCAATACTTGGGAGACTGAGACCAGAGGATCCGGGTTCGCGGCCAGCCTCAGCTACTTAGTGAGGCCCTCCGCAACTTAGTGAGACCCTGTTTCAAAATAAAGAACAAAAAATAGGGCTGGGGGTGTAGCTCAGAGGTAGAATGCCCCTGGGTTCAATCCCCAGTACCACAAAAAATAAAAAATAAATAAGTAAATAATAAATCTGGCCTGGTAAGAAATTGACAACTAATTATATAACAACAATTATAACTATGTACTATAATAGAAGTTATTTAAAAGGTATGTTATGAAGCCTGGCATGGTGGCGCACACTTGTAATCCCAGTACTTGGAAGGCTGAGACAGGAAGATCGCAGGTTCGCGGCCAGCCTCAGCAACTTAGTGAGGCTCCTAGCAACCTAGTGAGACCCTGTTTCAAAATAAAAGAATAAAGTAAGGCTGGGGGTGTAGCTTGGAGGTAGAATGCCCCTGGGTTTAATCCCCAGTGCCACAAACACACAAAAAAAGGTATGTTATGTCTGAAATGTTGTATACAATACTTTTAGACTGCAGTTAACCTCAGATATCAAAAACTGAAGAAACTGAAACTGCATATCAGGGGACTGCTATATAAAAAATTCTGTAATATTCCCCAATTAATAGCATCTTAAACACAATAACTCCTCAGTTGGCCAACAAGGCTCTTCAGAGCTACTACTTTTCCAGTCTTATTTCCTATCCCCATCGCAAATACACACAAAATGTACATTCACCCACAAAAATGATCTCCTTCCTTAGAACACTGCCATGTTTTCAGGCCTTTGTGCCTTTGCACACGCTAGCTATTTTTTTCTGTCCTTCTGACTCCTATTTACTCCTCAAAATCCTGTTACCTCCTCTGGGGAGGCCTCCACTCCCCGGCTAATACCACACACCTCATGACCCTCTGATCTACCTGCTACTGCTCATATCTACTGCTTTGATCTGTCTTCCCCACTAGACTGCAGCACAGAAATTGGACATTACTCATCTCTGAAGCTCTAGTACTTAGGTTACATTATACACAACACATCTATGACAGAATTGTTGAGACTATCAAATTAGGAGATGCTCACTCTTCAAGTATACCTTACCTTCTCTGTAGGATAGGCTCCAGCTTGGACTTTTTTTGTCAGTGCTTGCACTTGTGCAGTTACAGCCATCACCTGAAATTAGCCCATAAAACAGCTGACTAGACTGTATCAAGTCATGTCTGTAAACTGTAATGGGCGAAAGCTAAACAATGCCACCCCAAAATTATCTGAAACACTGGCTAAAGAACAGTGCTATCTTCTCACTTCTGGGAAAGAACAGGAGAGAAAGTCTGATAGTTCTTCAAAAGGTAGAAACAACTTTACATTTCTTCTTAAAGCCAAACGAGGGGGGGTAGAGAGAACATCCTTACCAAACTCTGAGGAGGGGATAAGAACTGGAACAGTGGTGATGGGAGGACTGTAACTTTATCTGTATTGATTGAACTTATAAAGGGTAGCACTATATAAATGTGTATTAGGTGGCTACCCATGTGCAAATCATGTCATTTTCCCCAACATCAGCTTCCTTAGCTATTAAGAATAAAGGGAACGGATTGTGATGATCTCCTTTCAGAGTTTTCTATATTTCTCTGAGTGCAAAAATCAATTACTGAGTTCTGATCTGAAAAGCTTTTCATCTAACCATTTTGCCCTTAAGGTATAAGGTAGCATTCAAATATTTATCTGCCCCAAAATCAACTAAGTTTAGGGGTGAGGTGCACAAAGTCCAAGGCAATCCGTGACTAATCTATTCCAAAGGGGTGACACTGCTCACCTGCTCTTGGAGGTTTCTCAAAAGTGTCACAGCACTTGGCACGTCCGACTCCAGCGCCCCCTAATGAAAGGAGAGGAAAAGTCATTCTTTACTCAGCATGATGAGAAGGAACAGATGGGGTAAGAAACTTCCCCGTCTCCTTCCAACACCTACAGTCTGGGTCTTCTCACTCGGGTGCACAGGCACCTTCGCCGGTCCCTCGGGTTCCTGGAAAGGAGAAGTTAACTCCAGCCCCAAGTCTCCCTACTACAGTTTTGCCTCGCTGTGCCTTGGGAGGGCATCACCCTAAAGCAATTTTCACCACCACCCCTTCCTGGTTTCAACAATCTGTCTTGAGTCGCTGAAAGGACGGGAAACGTCCTCAATAACTGCACGAGGAAAAAAACACACCTCACATACCGGCGCCGCCATCTTTGCAAGCCCGCCCCTTCCGGCGCCTTACTTCCTGAGGGCTAAGTTCTTCTTCACAGATTTGATAGACAACCGCCGCTTGCGAATTTAAGCCAATAGGAACAGGCGCTCTCTCACTTCCGGCCCGAACAGGATGCAGGAGAGGAGCGGCGGATCTGGCCAATAGAATAGAAGAACCGCCTAAATTCGTCAGACTCGCGAGGCGATCTAATGACGTATAGACGGTCTTGGAAAGAAGCGTGTGATTGGTAAATTGTGGAGAATGATTGAAACTAGGCCAATAAAAGCTGCGCTAATGATTGATTGAAAGTTAGAAGAGCCCAATGGGAAAAAGGAGTTAGCTGAGAGAATGGAGAGTCTATTGGCTCCTGGATGCCGCAGTACCAGTTTTTGTTTGTTTGTTTTTTTGTTTTTTTTTTTTTTACTGCGCTTTCCTTGTAATGCCCAAACCGGACGCTAGAGGACGGGCCTCGGCTTTGCTCAGAGGCGACCACGTTGCGGAGCCGCCATTGCCTGCTGCACTTCCAAGTGACAGTCCTCCTTGTGTGACCATGAAAGGTCACCCTGTTTCCGAGCCTTTTCTATCTGTAATTAGAAGAGTTGGACCGGAGAAGCCCAGAGCCAGGGTTTAGAAACCGACTGCGAGAAGTCGGGCGCAGTGGCGCACGCCTGTAATCTCAGTACTTGGGAGGCTAAGACAGGGGGATTGCAGGTTCCAGGACAGCCTCAGCAACATAGTGAGCCCCTGTTTCAAAACAAAAAATAAAAAGGGCTGGAGGTGTAGCTCAGAGATAGGATGTCTCTGGGTTCAATCCCCAGTACAGAGAGAGAGAGAGAGAGAGAGAGAGAGAAAGGAAGAAAGGGAAGGAGGGAAAAGAAAACCTGATTGAAAAAGAAAAGACACGCGTGAACCCTGAGGCGCTGGGGAAAAAGCCCTTGGATCCTCCTTGACACTCCTCACTCCTTCAAGTTTGGGGACTTGGAAAGGAATATGTTATACAATGGAGGAAACGGTTCATATCTACATGACTCCCCCCTGGTCCACAGGTCCCAGCAGAACTTGTTCAAACCCAGCTGTGCTTTATTTCCTATGCCCCCTCATCTCATCTCAATATTATCAAATATGTCAGCTCACTCACTTCTCGCTGGCTGGTGAAGTCAGTTGGGAGGATAGTAATTGTTCCCATCATCTGCATTAGAAAATAAAGCACTAAAAGGACAATGTGATGGCCTTGGATTTTTCCCACGAGGGCAGAGCCGACATAGGAATAGAAATGAGATCTGACTTGGAGCTGTCTTCTGGAGTAAAGGAAAGAATAGCCTCCTTATCTCAGCAACTGGGTAGGAAAATCATGGTTTCTAAATCTTGCTGCACTCAGAAGGCAAGGCAGCAAGGGTTAACCAGTTCCCCCTCCTCTGACATTTATTTGCTGCTTCAGCCCCAGCTCACAAGCTCAGGGTGCTGAGATATCCTACTTAGTCAATTAACCCATGGGTTTTGTACTATTTATCAGGATTTGTATTATGAAGAGTTTCTATTTCAATATAATTCCTGATGCCCCTCTAGTTAGATCACAAGCTTTTCCTTTCCTTCGAAACTTAGTTTGTGCATGTCCATTATGATATCAGTGAGAAAACAAATTACACTGCCTTGTTTTATTTTTTAGTATTAAAATACTTATCGGCCATTCCTTGTGTTATTACAAAAACTGTTGGCGTTAAAACAACAAATTTTAGTAAAGCTCTTCCAGACTCAACTAACAAGCAAGGAATACAAGATCATTACATTTGTCTTCTTTTTCTTTCAACAGTTCCATAAACCTGCAATCATTCATAACATTTACAAGTATATGCTGAGCAATTTTTTTTTTTTAAAGAGGCAGGGTCTCACTATGTTGCCCAAGCAGGCTTCAAACTCCTAGGCTTGCTGAGACAGGAGGCTAGCAGATTCAAAGCCAGCCTCAGCAACTTTTTTTTTTTTTGGTTGTTGTTTTTTGGTTTTGGTGTTACTGGGGATTGATTTTTGCACATTAATTTTATACACTGCAACCTTGTTGAACCTACTTATTCTTTCTAATCATCGTTAGTGCATTCCTTAGAATTTTATATATGTGATCATGACATCTGCAAATAGAGATAGTTAACTTCTTCCTTTCCAATCTGGATGCCTTTTATTTTCCTTACCTGAATGCCCTGACTTTGATACAGTGTTGCATAGAAGTGGCAAGAGTGGACATCCTGTTCCTAAAATTAGGAGAAAGCATTAAGTCTTCACTATTAAGTATTATGTTAGCTCTGAGGTTTCAGCTAATCCTTTACCAGGCTAAGGAAACTCCCTTCTATTCTTAGTTTGTCAAGTGTTTTCATTCTGAAAAGGTGTCAGATTTTGTCAAATATGTTTTCTGTGTCTAATGAGATATTCATGTGATTTTGTTTTTGATTCCATTGATATGATGTATTACATTAATTGATTTTCAAATATTAAGCTAGCCTTGATTCTTGGGATAAGTTCCACTTGGTCATGGTATATAATCCTTTTCCTTTTTTATGTTGATTGATGCACTTTGTTTATATTCTGTTGAGGATCTTTATATCTATATTCGTATGAAATATTGCTCTGTATTTTTCTTTTCTTGTGATCTCTTTGCTTAGTTTTGTTATAGGGATAGTATCAGCCTCATAAAATGAGTTGGGAAGTGCTGAACACTACTTTCTTTCTTTTTTTTAGACGTGTGTGTATGTGTGGTACTGGGGATTGAACCCAGAGGCACTCCACCTCTGAGCTACATCCTCAACCCTATTTTATTTTTTATTTTTAAACAGTCTTACTAAATCACTAAGTTGCGGAGGCTGACCTCAAACCTGCAGTCCTCCTATCTCAGCCTCTAAGTACTGGGATAACAGGTTTGTGCCACCACCTCAGCTGCTGAACAATTTTTAATCATTATATCCATGAATTCTCCATATAATCTGTTTCAGAAAACCAAACACAATTTTTTTTTTTTTGCAGTACTGGGGATTGACCCCAGGGGCATTCTCCCTCTGAGCTACACCCCCAGCCCTATTTTTTTTCTTTATTTTGAAACAGGGTCTCACAAAGTTGCAGAGGGCCTCACGAAGTAGCTGAGACTGGCCGCAAACCCGGATCCTCCAGTCTCACCCTCCCAAGTACTGGGATTACAAGCATGCACCACCATGCCCTGCTCAAACACAAATATTTTAAATATGTGTCATATAGTAGAATAAAGCAATAAGGGAAACATCAGTCTCTTGCTTTAAAATTCCAGTAAATTTATGCTTTTAACATAACATGTCTGGAGCACCATCCATTTTGATAAAAACTAATTTTTTCACATCTTGTGAAATTCTTCTATGCCATGGCTTTGATTTTGGGGGGAGTCACAAACTGACAATAGCATTTCTTTAAAATTTTAGAAGTCCTTTGAGACAAAAACAAAAACCTCATCTGAAGCTAAAGAAAAGTGTACCTGCAATTTTTGAAATTTTGAATCAATTGAACTTTATATTGCTAGAATTGTCTTGAATTCTGTGGGCAACTGTTGGATAGTTTAAATTGAAAAACTTGCCAGATGTGGTGGCACATACCTATAATCCCAGTACTTGGGAGGCTGAGACAGGAGGAAGATTGCAGGTTCTAAGCCAGCCTAGCAATTTAGGGAGACACTCAGCAACTTAGTGAGACCCTGTTTCAAAATAAATATTAAATAGGGCTGGGGGCGTAGATCTGAAGTAGACCTCCTCAGTACCACCAAAGAAAACAAACAAACAAAAAACCTTTCATTTAAAAATATATTTTCTAGCCGGGCGTGGTGGCGCACGCTTGTAATCCCAGTACTTTGGGAGGCGGAGACCGGAGGATCCGGGTTCACGGCCAGCCTCAGCTCTCACTCTCTCTCTCCCTGTCTCTCTCTCTCTCTCTCCTTAGTGAGGCCCTCCGCAACTTCGTGAGACCCGGTTTCAAAATAAAGCATAAAAAATAGGGCCGGGGGCGTAGCGCGGAGGTAGAACGCCTCTGCGTTCAATCCCCGGTACTGCAAAAAAAAATATATATATATATATTTTTTTTTTCTAGCCTTTCTTTCCTTCTTTCTTTCTTTCCTCCCTCCCTCCCTCCCTCCCTCCCTCCCTCCCTCCTTTCTTTCTTTCTTTCTTT
>PVJS01051066.1:0-14098 GCA_004027185.1 Glis glis | reverse complement strand
ACTATAGCACATGATGTACATACACAAACCTATAAGACTCAATCACTATCTGGAGCACGAAAGGGAGGGAAGGGGGAGGGAATAGGGTGGGATTGGAGGGAGGGCTAAATGTGCAATGTGTGCACGTATGATGTTCATACCCTGACATATATCAAAATGTATAATTACAATTTACAATGCACCAATAAATGAACATAAAAAGTTAAAAAAAAGAAAAAAAAATGGATACCTAAGCTACAGGTACAAAATGGCAAGTCTACCAGTTTCTATGTGATCTTGTAACTTCGACAGAAAAGATTGCTTTTCTTTCTTACATTTGGAAATAATACATCAGGGGTTGAGCCCCATGGGGCAACAGTTTCATGACCCCAGCAGGCAAGTGATGGAGTTAGAACCCAGCTGTTTCTGTAATCTGTCTTTGAAGCTGGAGCAATCTGCCACCTATGTTAAACAGAATGGCCCGGAAGTTGTTAGGTAAGTATGGAACACACAGTTGTGAGGGCAGGGGGGTCTAGGAACTTTTGTAGACACTGAGTTGTGTGCCAGTGTCAAGGCAGCACGTTATGACTAGGCGCATAGCAAAATAAAAGATTCTTAAGTGCCAGTGAGCTGTATGAAGTGGGAAAATGACAAGAATAAGAATAAGACAGATGAGGTGCTTTGTCTAAAGTGCCCGACATACCTGATTTTGAATACTCAGCATAACACTTTTTAAGAGAAGAGAGAAGCTAAAAATACAGCAAAACAAACAAACAGAAACCCTGGAATTTTCAGCAGAGAAGCAGAGTGGGGAGAACAGTGGAAACTCATGAGAAAAAATTATTTAAGGGTGTAAGATTGGTTTTTGAGATAAGAGGCTCTTAGGAATACAATTTTCTTCTCTAATATCAGAACCCCATTTTACTGAAGACATAAACAGCAGAACCCTGTGCTTGCTACGGAGACCCATGGGTAGAGGATTAAGGGAGACACAGTTAGGAGCAATATCAGAATGTGCTCAAAGAGTCAGAAGCTGAACTTCCTAAACCTGGATCATTTTTTTTGTGTGTGTGGTGCTGGGAATTGAACCCAGAAGCATTCTACCTCCAAGCTATGCCCCCAGACTGATTTTTTTATTTCTTATTTGGAAACAGGGTCTTAATAGGTTGCTGAGAGCCTCACTAAATTGCTGAGGCTGTCCTCGAACCTGCGATCCTCCTGTCTCAGCCTCCCAAGTACTAGGATTACAAGCATGCGCCACCACGCCCAGCTAACCTGGATCATTTTTGCACCACCTCTACTGCTATGGTTTTCCTTTCAAGGACTCCACATCACCCACTAATGATGTATACTTTCTTAAACCCCAAAATATGGTTTCCTGATTCTGGTCCTAGACTATCTTCTGCCCATAGTTTTTTAAAGTTGACTTTCTTATTCCATATAAACACATCACTGTATTGGACAGGGTTCTCTAGATTAACAGAATACACAGAATGAGTATACTTGAAAAAAAGGAAATTATCAGATGGGCTTACAGTTTGAAGCAATGTAGTCCCAGGTTCTGACTACACGTGGAGAGTCAGAGGAACCAGTAGCTGGTCGAACGGTCTAAGAGCTGGAGTCTTAGGATCGGAGCAACCACTAATTCAGTCCCAGTCCAAGACGTGAAGATCAGGAAGCTCTTCGGAGAAATGATGGTGAAGTTTCAGTTCCAAGAGCTGGAGGCCAAGAAGATCAAGAAGCTCTTCAGAGAAAGGCAAAGCCGGCAGCCGACGATCTCAGGCGAGAGCAGATGCGTTTTCCTCGGAAAGAGTCGCGTGCACTCTACGCGGCTTCTCCCTCTTTATCTAAGTCCGCACCTATCAGAATCCTGCTGCCTAAATTCAGGGCAGGGCTTTCTCTTTAATCTGCTGTTACACACCCAAAATCACATAATCTTGGGTGTGTCATGATCAAGTCAAGTTGACAACCTAGATTAACTATCACAATCACCATAAGAGGAAAATAAGAATCAGCCTTCATAAATAGAAGTACCAAGTAAAAGTGAGTAAGATGGCAATGAAATAATGCTGGGAAGCTCCAGCTGTGAGCTGTTGCATGCCTACGGGTTCAGGTGTGAGGTCTGCTTCCTCTTTGTCAAGAAGGAAGGTTAGGAAACCTTAGAGGGGGTTAAAGACAAGTAGTGCCAAGACCGCCTCCTGAATGTTGGAAGAATGGAAAGAGAATGAAGAAAGAGGTAACTTTCACTTTATGGGATTGAAGGTCTTTTCACATTTCACGCTCACTATTTAAAATCTCTGGAGAAGCTGGGCACAGTGGCACACAGGTGTATTCTGAGTACTTGGGAGGCTGAGAGAGGAGGCCCATGGGTTCGAAGTCAGCCTTGGCAACTTAGACTCTTAACAACTTAGAGAGACCCTGTTTCGAAATAAAATAGGGCTGGGCATGTAGGTTGGAAGTAGAACGCCCCTGGGTTCAATCCCTAGTACCACCAAATTAAATAAATAAACAACTAATAAATAATAAATAAATAAATAAATAAATAAATAAATAAATAAATGAGATCCCTGGAGAGGCACATCCCAGACTTGGGGAAATGCTGACCAGGTTATCTAGTGGCAGGTCACTCAGGAAATTGGGAGTCAAAGACATTTTCTAAAGAGCCCAGAGTCTGCAGAGGTATTGTTGAGAAAGTCACCTGGTATTACAGTCAGCAGTCTCACTGCTGCAACACACAACACCTGACCACTACAACTTAGAAGGAGAAATATCTATTTGCTCACAGTTCTGCAGTTTTCTGAGGTTTCAGTCCATGGTAGGGTAAGTGAAGTCTGCAGAGCTTAGGACATGGTGGATGGAAGCAGAGAGAGAGAGAGAGAGAGAGAGAGAGAGTGCCACATGTGGGCTCTGCTCTCACATCAAGAGAGGAGGGGACTAGAAGCCAGAGATACATCAAGGGATGTAGGGACCATGTTAATCTCCAAGGCCACACCCCCTCAGCAAGGGACCCCTCCTCAGTAACCAAACCTCCCCTCCAACATTACTGCCTTGTCTACATGAGGTCTAGTGTGTGGGGGGGTACTCTAAATCCAAGCCATCACACCTGGTGACTAGGTAGCCAGCACCCACCTAGCTCAGGGCAATGACAATCTAGGGCTCGCTGACCTGGGCTTGCTGCTGGGCACACCCGTGCCTTGTCTCCACTCAGTCCAGGACCTGAGGCTCCTGGGGCACTCCACTGGCAACTCTTCCAGAACTGTGTGTTCATTACACACCACAGTGAAATCTCCTAGCATTCTGAGACAAGTGCTGGGGGGCCACCTGTGACTTGGCTGGCAGGCACACAAACCTGGCCGGGAGACAAGCGAGACAGTCCTAACTTCACAGTGTCACTGTGGATCTTGCAAAATTCACCTCCTTTCATTTTCCTAGTGAGGTGGTGATTTTCTGTTGATTGAGTGGGAACTGGTGCCAACGTGTGCCTGCTTCAGCAGAGAGGGTGAGCCCTGTGTGCAGATAGCCAAGAGGCAGGTAGCACCCAGGAGGGGCTTGTTGGCTGGCCTTCACAGTCCTGCACTTCTCTTGCACAGGTGAGAGCGGATAAGAGCCAGGTGCCTCTCTCCTGCAGATGATAAAGGCCACATGTAACACAGTAGAATAGTGCAGGTCTTACAGGAAGACGTGGCTGAGCTCTGCTGCCAGCTGAGCTCATATAAATGTGGGTGAATCCATGATGTAATCTCTTTAAGCCCCAACTTCTTTACGAATAAAATAACATTAATAAAATAACAATTTGCAAGAGCCTTAATGGGGAATGACTGAGATAACTCAAGATAAGCACATTATAAAATTTCATTTTTTTCCCTTCTGTCTCAAACAACATCCTCACTGTTGTCTCCCAGTAAATCTGACCACACAAAAGTTAGAGGAATGAAGATTTATTTGCTCACAGTTTCTTGGAGATTCTGAGTTCAGTCCATGTGAGGCCAGAGTATTTGAGTCTCAGGGCATGGTTCCAGGAAGCAGAGTGAGGGAGAGAGCAAGGGCTCTGCTCTCACATCATGGAGGCTGGAAGCAGAGAGAGCCAGCAAGCAAAGAGATTCAAAGACACAAGCACAATCCCTAAGGCCACACCCCCAGGGACCCACCTTCTCCAGCCACACCCCACCTGCCTAGGTGACCACCCAGTAAATCCATTATAATGGATTTATCTACTGATGAGATGACAACCCTCATGACTCGATTACATCCACTCTGAACATCAATAAATGGGCTCTTCAGGGGACTGTCCATATCTAATGATAATACCTTCATACTATAACACCTTCATTCTATAGCTAACTATAACACCTCTATGTCAAACTATAACATCGATAACACCTATGGAATATCCCCCCAGAAAAGCTTATCATTGGCAATGTTCAGAGGTGAAATAATTCAGTCGGGGCTCTAACCTCATTAGTAGATAAGTCCATTGGTGGATTAATAATTTGAATGGACTTACTAGGTGGTAACCAAAGGCAGGTGGGCTGTGGCTGGAGGAGGTGTGTCACTGGGGGTGTGGCCTCAAGGATGATATTGTCCTGGGCCGCCCCCTTTCTCTCTCTCTCTCTCTGTCTCTCTGTCTCTCTCTCTCTCTCTCTCTCTCTCAGAGCAGCTTTCCTCCACCATACTATGCCGCCATGATGTTTATGCCTTGCAGCCTGTCTACTATGGACAGAACCTCTGAAACTGTGAGCCAAAATAAACTTCTCCTCCTCTAAGTTGTTCTTGTCAGGTGTTTTGCTTATAGTGATGAAAAGCTAGCACAGAAATATATTGGTGCTGCAAGACACGAGTGTGGGCAGGAATGGGCCATGAGCTTGTCTCCTCGTCACCTCATCTGTGTATTGTCACTGCCAAGGAAAATGGGGCTGGAAATTATGGGAGATGGCTCAGTGTAGATTTGGGGGTATGTGTATACCCCGATGACATGAGGCCAATGACAAAACCAGCCCTTTTACTTAATTGCTATGGTGCATGTGCATTCATTAATTTAGCAAATATTTGTATTGATCAACTACTATGTACTAGGCATGATATTAGGTAATGAGGATTCATTAGCAAAAAAGAGACATCAGCCAGGCATGGTGCTGTATACCTGTAATCCCAGTACTTGGGAGGCTGAGACAGGAGGATTATAGATTCCAGGCCAGCCTCAGCAACTTAGTGAGACCCTCAGCAAGTTAGGAATACCCTGTTTCAAATTAAAAAAGAAAATACAGTAGGGCTGGGGGTGTAGTTCAGAGGTAGAATGCCTCAGGTTCAATCCCTAGTAACACACACACACACACACACACACACACACACACACACACGTGCAAAATTATGTGTAGGTTAGTAACTTAGATAAACTGCATCATACTAGGGATATCATTCTGAAATTGACTCAGTTCACGCAAGAATTTTTTTTTTAGATCTATCCACATTAACACAAATAGATCTAGTTCTTTGACTTCATCTTCTGTGAATATGCTACTCAATTTGTATCTGTTCTCCTCCTGGTGGACATATGGATTGCTTTTTTTGAAGATCAGAGATATAAACATGGAAAAAAAGAAAGCATCGGAGTTAGGTAATTTTAGCACCTGTTTTGCCTCAGACATTATTCTGAGGCTGTAGACATAGGAAAAGACATAATACATTTAAGTCTAATGGGAGAGACAGAGAAGTAAACAATAACCAAATTTGCATTTTAGGAAGATTAATCTTGCTTATGCAGGGCAAATGGGAAGAAGAGCAGTTGGAGACAAGGGAGAAAAATTGAGTGGTCTCATGTGATCTGCAAAGGTTCAAATCAGACAGCGCAAATGTCCAAATTAAATCAAGGTAGTCAATAAGTGACGTGGGACCCACATGATCAAGGCCACTGGGAAGGCAGAGGCGGGACATGAGCCTACACTTGCCTCTCCCCAAAGGCTTCACTTTTCAATGAACAGAGCCACATACTGTCAGTAAAGACACAAGGCCACTTCATAGGAAGACCAGATGTGTGGGGTAAAATCGTATCTAGCTCACAGCACGTGCTCTTAAGAAGCCCTTGGTCCAGTGGGAGAGATAGACAAACCAATTTACAAGGCAGAGTAGAGCAGAATTGTCTGCCTGTGCATCTCACCCACCATTAAGAAAGCAACCAGGATGAGCAGCTGAGCTGGACAGTGACAGGATATTTCCAAGACAATGTCACTTCATCTGTGACTAGAAAAGTAGGACATAGCCAGAAAGAAGAAAGAGAGAGAGAGTGAAAGAGACAGAGAGAGAGAGAGAGAGAGAGAGAGAGAGAGAAATGAGTTCCATCACATTCTATGCAGAACAAAAAATTTTCTGGACTACATGACCAGGACAAACTGAATCCTTTAGTGAATACAATGTGCCAGCCATGGTTCTAAGTTTAATTCATCCTTACAAAAGCCCCGTTTGGTGAGTATTATTATTATCATCCCAATTTTCTGGAGGAGCCTAATGAGTCACAGAGAGATGAAAGTATCTATGAACATGGACATGCACATATTGCTATAATATTATGATTTTAATTCATTTGCAAAGATGCCCAGGAACGCTATCATTGGGTCATATGGTAATTCCATTCCCAATCTTCTGAGAAACCTCCACACTGATCTCCACAGTGGCTGTACTAGTTGGCAGTTCCACCAACAGTGTATTAGAGTTCCTGTTTCCCCACATCCTCATCAGCATTTATTACAATAGCCAAATCATGGAACCAGTCTAGTTGTCCATCTACAGATGAACGGATCACAAAACTATGGTATATACACATAATGGAATTTTACTCAGCCATAAAGAAAAACAAAATCACGTCATTTGCAGGAAAATGGATGGGACTTGAAAATATTTCACTAAGTGAGATTAGCCAGTCTCAAAAAATGAATAGATATATGTCTTGTCTTGTATGGGGAAGGTAGAGAGAAATTCAGAAATAAGGGTAGCATCAGGTGATTGACAGGGCTTAGGGAAGGGAGGAGAGGGGACAGAACCATAAAGAGTGTAACAGTTGAAATAATGTTATGTATATTTACAAAATTACCAATTACAATCTCAAGGACATGTACAGGGAGGGAGAAGAAGGGGGTGGTACCCAGAGGAAGTGCTCCAAGAGTTGTGTGCATGTATGTTTCTGTTACTATATACCCCAATACGATGTATAATTACAATGCACCAAATAAGAATATTTCACAGTGATTATCAATGCTACAAAAAAGGAAAGTACTTGTCCAAGGTCACACACCTAGAAAGCAACAGAGCCAGGACTTGAACCCTGACCATGGAACTATGTTCTTCATCGCCATACTAAGACAGCCCTGGCCCTGGGCACATCCTGCTCAGCACAGATCAGGCAGTGGCCCCAACTCCAGCTTAGTTGGTTCCAGGTGACAGTGTCAGGCAGGAAGAGCCAAGGAGTGAGAAAATGGGGCTGGGCAGGGCTGGAGGTGGGAAGGAGTATCTCAGTGTAGACGGATGTGGTGGGTGCACCCTGGAGCCCCAAGAAGTCGAGGCTGGGTAGGAAGCAAGAAAGGGAGAGAACAACTGGAAATGATGCTCAAACTCCACCGTGGACTTACGCACCTGGGATGAGATGTATGTCAAGTGCCTGTTCACAGATTCTAGCTTCATACAGCGGACTCTCAGTCTTGATCAGTTTTCTCATTTCCTGGTCTTCATGTCCAGCCGGGCATCTCCCATGTAGTCAACCCTGTGTTAAAGCAGGCACTGTATATATGGCAAATTCCTCTCCTCTTTTTTTCTCTCCTCCTTTCCTCCTGCACACACTGGATGTGTGTCCACTATTTCCAAGGTCGTGTGGTTTGTTATGCTGGTATTTCCAAGGTCGTGTGGTTTGTTATGCTGGACTAAGCACAAAGGTTGGTATTTACAAACTCCGATCACTTATGAATTCCCCGTTGAAGAGCTTGGGGTCCAGTGGAAAAAGCAACATTTGTCCTGAACTGATTTATTTTTCCCCACCAGATGGGTCTTGAGAAGTAACTGGGTGGTATCAGAGAATTGGTAGAAAAGCTTTTTTTAAAAAATGTTTCCCCCATAGAAATGTTTAATTTGAAAGAAAGCTCCGACATAATTTTGTTTTGGGGTTCCTATCTTTGTGCATCAGAACTCTACAGCCCTTCTTGGTGTTTCTGAAAAATGACTACATCTGTGAAAGTAGAAACATATAATTACTATCACTGTGATTAATGAAATATAAGTTAATAATAATAGCTAAGACTTACGTAGCATTGACTATTCTCCAGTAATTTTTCTAAGTGCTTTCCAAACAGAAATTCACTTTATCTTTGCAACTAACTCATGAGGGAGGGTGCTATTGTAGTTTTACTTTATAGAAAAGAAGGAACAAAGATGGAGGGAAGTCATGCGGTTTGTCCGAAGACACATAGCTAGCAAGTGGTAGGCATGATATTTGTTCCCAAATGGTGTGACTCCAAAAGCTGTTTTTAACCACTATAAAATGCATCCTTATATTTACAAATAATAAAATTATGGCATACGAAGATGTTATATTTTCTCAACTTAAAAAAAACCCTTTTGGGTGCTTAGAAATGTTTTTGCTCTATTTTAAAAGCTCTTTATTCAACCTATTCTGTTCTTCCTTAAAGCTCTTACATTATAAAAGCTCAGCTTCCACAAATATAGATCAATCTCATTTTACAGATGTGTAAACTAGAAGTAACTTTCCCAGGGTCATAAAGAAAGATAGTAACAAGATGTAGATTAGTACAGAGAAATGTTGGTAAGCCTGGGCTTTGAAATGGAGATATCAAGATCTAAATCCCAGGGCAGACATTCATTACTTCTGCAGGCTAGAGCTCCTGGCTCATCTGCCCTCAGTTTCCCCGGTATAAAATGGGAATGACAGCGTATTAACCTTGACGGCTTGTTATGAGGACCACTGAAGACCATGTGTCTTAGTTTTCCAGCCTGGTTCTGCGTGTTATTCTAATTCTCTAATTCACGCAGATTTCCACTTAAGCAGTCTTTCCCATGTAGCACATAATCCTTCCAGAAAAATAGCCTGTTTGTGTGGGAGAGCCTCAGACCCCAATTTTTCACAGTGTAAGCAACTTGTATATCCAAATGGCATTGGCTTAGTGACTTCTGACCATCATATCTCAAGTGACCAGGCTCAGTGAACAAGAACAGCGTGTCCTGGCTCTGCCAACCATCAAGGAATTGTGTCTTCAATTCTCAACCTCTAAGAAGGTTGTGGCCTTCCTGATGACTTAGCCTCGTCTGTACTTTATTTTTCGGATAGTTGGCAGACATCATCTAAAATAAAATTCCAATGTTCACATTCTAGGATAAAAACTTAGATGTCAGCTAAAGACCTTCATTGTTACATCGTTAGATGCAAAAGAAAAAAGTAATAACAGTAGATGCAAAGAAAGTAGAACACAAATAATACAATAATGCTGGTTCTCCAATGGAGTGGTTAAGAGGACGGATCACAGAGTTTCATACCCCAGCATAAAGGAAACTCAGTTTAAAATCTGTGTGTGTGTGTATGTGTGTGTGTGGTACTGGGGTTTGAACCCAGGGGTGTTCTACCTCTGAGCTACAACCCCAGCCTCATTTTATTTTTTATTTTGAAACAGGGTCTTGCTAAGTTATCATGCACTGTCCTCGAACCTGCTATCCTCCTGTCTCAGCCTCCCAAGTACTGGGATTACAGGTGTGTGCCACCACACTCAGCTACGGTTTGGGATCTTAACAGCATCTTGTTTGTCCAAAGAGGCCCATCACTCTTTACACCCATCCTCGCTCACGGCCAAACCTTCAGAAGATGCAATGTGCTGCTATTCTTGTCAGTTCATCTGCAGGCAAAGGCAGCTGAATATTCCTTGTGGATCTCTGATTTTTTGTTTGTTTGTTTGTTTGCAGTACTGGGGATTGAACCCAGGGACATTCTACCTCCGAGCTTGTATCCCAGCCCTATGTTTTATTCTTTATTTTTGAAATAGGGTCTCACTAAGTTGCAGAGGGCCTCACTAAGTAGCTGAGGCTGGCTGTGAACCTGCGATCCTCCTGTCTCAGCCTCCCAAGAACTGGGATTACAAGCGTGTGCCACCATGCCTGGCCTCTGATTTTTTTTTTAAATTCCTACCCACTTCCGTCTGTGTCACATTTTCGCCATGGTTTCTCTCTGTCATGTTTACTGCTTTTTTCCTCCTCCAGCTTATGAAGATATCCATCCGGCTGAAGGAGATCATCAATAAAAATCACCCCGCGAGATGCAGTGATGACCCAGGGACAAGGCTTCACCTTAGCCTTTTTTTTTTTTTTTTACTTTTCCGTGTTGACAACACTTGTGTTTCCACCTTCTTTTACATCTAGGATTTCAGATGTTGGGAGGTGTCACCTTTAAAGGATAAATGATCCTATTTTTCTATAAGGGGAGAATTCTGGGAGTAACATTTGGCAGGCAATGCAAACTTTGTTTCCGCCAACATCCTTATCCCACCGAGAGCTATGATTCTGCAAAGCCATTTGTCCAGGACTTCGGGATTTGAATGACCCTCTTAGAGACACGGAATGGCTTGAGCATAGGTCTGCAATGGGCGTTTAGCCTGTTGTCTTGCCTACTATCTCTTCTCTTTCTTCTGGTTACAGAATACAGTAGGACACCCTTCTCCTTTCCCCCTCCCTGCCTTTATCTACAGCTTCACTTTCTGTCATTTTGGTTACCCTCCGTCAACTGTGGTCCAAAACTATTAAATGGAAAATTCCAGAATTAGGCAATTCGTAAGTTTTAAGTTGCTCACCATTCTGAGTAACATGATGAGATCTAATGCCATCCCATTTTTGCCCAGGAAGTAAATCATTCCTTTTTCCAGGGTATCCATGCTGTGTATGCTACCCACCCATTTCTCAGTAATTTCAGTTACCAGAACAACTGTCACAGTATCACAATCCTGTGACAGTTCAAGTAAAAGAGAGAGAGAGAAAGAGAGCATATTCACATAACTATTATTATAGTATATTGCTATAATTGTCCTATTTTATTATTAGTATTATTTCCTTACTGTACCTCATTTATAAATTAAACTTTATTGTAACTATGTAGATACAGGAAAAACATAGTATATACAGGGTTTCGTATTATCTGTAACTTCAGGCATCCATTGGGGGCCTTGTAATGTATTCCCCATGGAGAAGATGAGTCTACACTATCTCTTTTTCTTTGCAAAATCCCCATCCTGACTCCTCTGACTTCTTAACCAGTAAGATGGCCATGTGGCTACAGCTAACTGATGGGAGAATACTGTCCTCCTGGATCCAGGAGCATGAGGTGCCCCAAGGCCACTAGGAAAGAGAAGATTTCTCTTTGTCAAAGACTATGTAAATCTAGAACTTTGCACTCACTTGGAGTGGGTCTGGTTGAAAAAATGAAACCAGCAGAGAAAAAAAATTAATAGATTGTGGAGAGAGAGAGAGAGAGAGAGAAACAAAAGAGGGAAGGAAAGGCACAAGGGAGAAGAGAGAACCCATAGCATCATTTAAGTCCCTATGATAAGTAGAACAACTGAGTCCAGAAACCAGTCCCATATACACACAAGCAGTGTGCAGTTGTAGGAGCTGATGAAAAGCCTCCTCCCTACCCCAGCTCCCATGCAATTTGTCATTGCTTATTCTCATCTTAGTTGGTATTCTATCACCTGCAACCTAGAATCTGAATGGCTTTAAGATCCTGACTTTCAAAAATTTTTATCAGTAGATTTTGCAAAACTTGTATCAGTGTACAATCATGTACTTTCCTAAAATTTCACTGCGAGGCCAGAGATAGGTTGAAGTAGCTTCTGTTCTCAACGTCACGGCTTGAAAGTGCAGAGGAGGCCGGGGGGCTAGGCGTCAGGGAAGCCGAGCTCTCTCCTCATCAGCTATCGACTGATGGGTGATTGCAGATGTTTTGCACTCCTGTGGGCTCCACTCCATTTCATTCTGCGAATAGAGAAGCAAGTGGTCATAGTGGGGACCAACGTCATACAGTATGATTTCAAAACATGGCTCTTGCGTGTAATATTTGAGGAAAAAAATACCATCTTTTAGATTCTTTATCTATAAATTAGTGATAAAAGTGGTCATTAATGTAAAGTATTTAGCCTGATATCTGGTTCAGAGTGAATCTCAAAACACAGGAGATAATATTATTACCTTAACGGGACTTGAGGGATCAATAAATAATTGAGACTTAGCAGATGTTACACATGTAAGCGCAGCCAGTACGTGTGTGTGGGGGGGAGTAGTGTGTGTGTGTGTGTGTGTGTGTGTGTGTGTGTAAAACCTGAGGAGGGAAGGAGAAAGGAGAGTCGGTAGTCATGTGTAGTAGATTCAGGACATATGGATCAAATCCAATTTTGATACTATCATTGAGTGATCATTTGATTGATCAGATCTTTTTCTTTCTTACATTCTTATTCTTCTCCTCTTCCCTTTTTCTTCCCCTTTCCCCCAACAATTTAGAGAAGGCACTCAATGCAAAAAGTATTTAGCTAAGAACGAGGTATTAAATAGCCACCTCATACACATGTCTTTTCCTCTTGGAACTCAATATATAATGCGGCTTCTATGACGATTTGCCCTGAAACCTCCACACACATTGCTTTGTCCAAGGAAATTCAAACTGAGTTCTTGTTAAGTGTTCATCCATGTCCTCCGTGCTGCCTCCCTACAGGATTTTCTGGGGTGAGGGAAATAGAAGGTAATGACCCTTGCAGGAGTTTGTGGAGGGTGGAGATTGTATGCTCCCACTGGAATTGCAGGACCAATGGGTAGCTACCTCTGGGAGTAGAGCCGCACTTAATTTACCTGGGAAAAATTAAAATAGATATAACCAAGAAGGCATCAGTTCATTTGTCCCAGATCTCCTGCTACAAGCCAGATCCGTGGTGCCTGGAGCTCTCCATGCAGAGGGTGAATTATAAACCCGAGGCCGCCTTTGCTGCTCATTCCTCTCCCCTCCGTGCCTTGCTGCACTCCCAGGTGCCCATGATGGAGCTGTGATTGCAGTTGCACAGAAGGAAATATTTTAAGACCTGCCAAAACCCTTGGCTCAGAACTTGCTTTTCCAAGCAACCTGTCTGAGCACGGTGACTGCAGTGAATTATTGAGACCTTAGAGGGTTCTGCGGGAGGAGGGCGTCACGGGGAGGGCGGGGCTACAGGCTGCAGCTGGAAGCACATTGCTTTCCCCCTGCAGACACCAGCTGTGCTGCAGACTCAGGGGCTCCTCTGGGAGTAATCTCCTGGGCCTGTGCAGCAAGGGTAGAACGGCGCAGGGCAGGGGGTATCTGTGGATCCAGGGCATCACGTTTATCTTTTACAGTGAGAAGCAAGACATTAACAGATTATTACCCACACACGTCTGGCTTCAAGTCTCAAGATCAGGGTTGATAATTAAAACATGTGAGGTTCGTTTTTAAACATCACAAATAGACCCACCTTCCTGTCCATATGAAAACAATTGCAGTCACTGGCCTGGCTCAGAGCACTTTCTTTGTATGTGGGCAGTTGGTCCCCACAACAATCCTGCCAGGTGCAGGCTGTTTTTGCCCCTGAGACACAGGGAAAGGAAGCATGGAGTACTTGAGTTTGCATAAAGTCACTTTTTTGAAGAGTGGAGCCAGGATTCAAACAAAAGTGAGCAGGTTCCCAAGCCTGCACTCTGTATGTAAATTATGATATGTTGCCTGGTGCTGATCATCACAATGAGGAGAAGGAGGAAGAGAGGGAGGAGGAGGAAAAGGAAGAGGAAGAGGAGGAAGAAGAGGAGCAAGAGTCTACACTCTGTATGTACATTATGATATGTTGCCTGGTGCTGATCATCACAATGAGGAGGAGGAGGAAGAGAGGGAGAAGGAGGAGGAGGAGGAGAAAGAGGAGAAGGAGGAGGAGGAGGAAGAGGAGGAAGAGTCTACACTCTGTATGTACATTATGATATGTTGCCTGGTGCTGATCATCACAATGAGGAGGAGAAGAAAGAGAGGGAGGAGGAGGAGGAGGAAGAGGAGCAAGAGTCTATACTCTGTATGTACATTATGATATGTTGCCTG
>PVJS01051065.1:0-14098 GCA_004027185.1 Glis glis | reverse complement strand
GAGAGAGAGAGAGAGAGAGAGAGAGAGAGAGAGAGAAAGAGCTGAGGCTGGCCGCGAACCCGGATCCTCGGGTCTC
Organism: Glis glis; assembly: GCA_004027185.1. Classification (NCBI taxonomy): domain Eukaryota; kingdom Metazoa; phylum Chordata; class Mammalia; order Rodentia; family Gliridae; genus Glis; species Glis glis. The sequence goes on along the minus strand of PVJS01051065.1, from coordinate 14,022 downwards.
CGCCTCCCAAAGTACTGGAATTACAAGCATGCGCCACCACGCCCGGCTGAGACCCAGTTTCAAGATTAATAAATAAAAAGAACTTGGAGTATAGCTCGGAGGTAGAACATCCCTGGTTTCTTCAGTACCAAATAAATAAATAAATAAAAATCACAAAGCTAGTAGGTAGCAGAGCAAGAATTATACCTTAAACAATTTGGCTCCAAGATTTGTGCACTTAGCCACAGCTCTGTATTATCTATCCTGTAAACTGACAAGTTATATGTCACTAAGTGGTAATGGCATCCAAATTTAAAACAGTCCTTTTATCATGGTGACTCATGATAATGGCAGAACTTTCAGAAAATCAAAGTTCATTATGAATGTCTCTTTATGGTTTACTCAAACTTTATGTTTTTGCAAAATGAACTGGAGTTCTCTGGCAATGTTCAGATAATCCTGAGTAAGGAAAGGAACTATTTCCCTTGCTTACTAATTTTGGCAATGACCAACATTGCATGGTAACTTCTCCTTCTAATATTTCCACATCTCTGATGACATCTCCTCACATGGATTTAGCAAAGTCAAGGAACTCTCTCAAGTTCTGCTCCCTAATTCTTCCTACAATCCTAAGGAGCAGGATAGCTGTTAATATGGTTAGCTCCTCTCTACTTCCTCAAAAAGGAGGGGCTAGTCTCCCTTGTTTGCCAGTGCATCTCTGTGTGTTTCACAGCATCTGCTATACTGTTGCCACTTGATGCATATTTGTTAAATGTGTGCATGAGCATCTGCTTTGAGACTTTAAGTGACTTTGCCAAGTTCAGCATAAGTCAATACTTCAGAAACAGTGGCAGGACTGGATTCCAGAGAAAGGGTTAAAATGGAGCCAAGAGGGAATATGCTAGAACTTCTGAAGAGAGGCAAGTCATGCGTAGTCATACAGTTGGTAAATTTACTGGACCCCCTATTACTTTTGTGAGTCGAATCAGTTACTTGGATAAAAAAGAATGAGGGCTGGATGTGGAGGTGCACATCTGTAATCCTAGTACACTGGAGACTGAGACAGGAGGATCTCAGGCTTGAGGGCAGCCTCAGGAACATAGAGACTGTGATCAACTTTGCAAGACCATGTTTCAAAATAAAAATAAATAAATAAATAAATAAAGGGCTGGGGGTGTAGCTTGGAAGTAGAATAACTCTAGGTCTAATCCTCACTACCAAAAATACATACATACATACATACATACATACATATAAAAGAAAATTGGGAAAGAATTATCTCACTTCTCTTTCTAGGGTGTGAAGCTCATATAAAACTCACACTGAGAAGATGAGACTAAGAACATTTTTCTATTCCATAGACAGCCCAAAAGTTAATCATAGAATAAATCCTAAAATATTTCTGAAATAATCTTCTCATTCAGTATTAAAACTTATTTTTAATGTGATACAAAACAGATATAATAATCCATATAATATTAGGAATTCTTCTATGATCAAGCAATATTCTGTGGGTGGTGTTATACTACTTTGTGTAGATAAATGAATGTAAAGGGTCTTTGGTCTAAAGAAGCTTAAACTCTAATGACAAAGTAAATCTCAATCTCAATGTATCTTGATGGTAGAAAGCTTGTGCCCATCTAGTTCTAGGCAATTTTGTATCAATTGGACTAGAATATTTAAAAGTCAGCAACTCTCCATATTCAACAAATTCTGGATTAATTGAACAGTTCAGACACCTTTTTTATTGAGGACATTGACTCTAAGAAAATATTTCTACAGTGATTCTTTAGATAAGATATGCTTTTTTTTACTTGATATTTTTATAGTATTGCTCTTTGCCCAGAAGTCCAGAGATCTTTAGAGCTAGTATGTCAACACACCAATACTCCAATAAAATGAACTGACAGCAGATGCTTTCCTATGCATTATCAGAGAGTCTGACTACATACAGACAAATTGGCCCAATTTAGTAAAAACAGAATACTTAAAACCACGTGAAATTTAATCCAGTGTTTAACTCATAATATCTGTGCTGGCCTGTTGATTATCCTGAAGTAATACTAGTTAATAGAACGGAGTGAAAAGTTCGATAGATCGAGCTTTCAACATTCCTCTTTTTTTGTTGTCATTCATATTGCATTTTTCCTGATGTGATTATTTAAAATAAAGTCAATTTTCCACTGGGATGTAGATGTCCTGGGGTTTTCTAGGCAGTCTCATATTACCACATCCCCAAATAATCTGGAGGCCTACAGAGGATATTTTGCAGGTCAAAAGCATAAATCTTTTAATGGAATTATTTAAAGGACACAGTTGTTCACTAATAATGATTGTTTTATTATATAATTCTTTAAATTTTGTTGCTGTTCTGCATCCTAACAGGTGAATTTGGTGAGGTGTGCAGTGGTCGCCTGAAACTTCCTTCCAAAAAAGAAATTTCAGTGGCCATCAAGACCCTGAAAGTGGGCTACACAGAAAAGCAGAGGAGAGACTTCCTGGGAGAAGCAAGCATCATGGGACAGTTTGACCATCCCAATATCATTAGACTGGAAGGAGTTGTCACTAAAAGTAAGCGAAGTTCATAAAACCTGCTTTTGTGTATGCTGAGCAAAGTTTGGGTAATCCCAAACTCAATCATTTAAGAATTTTGATTTCTTTTTTTCATAAGTATCTTCAGTTCTAACAAAAATATCAGTTTCAGATGAATATGCCTTTCTTTGACAATAGAATAAAACAGTAGTCTAGATCTTAAAAATCTTTAAAACATAAATAGGAGTTAGACTTTGGGCTATTTAAAAAATGCAGATTGAAAGATAGTCAAGAAGAGAACTGTGGAAAAGGAAAGAGGAAACACAATGATTCAAATTTGACAGGAACTCCCAGCTAGCTGATTTTTCTTTTATTGTTCACCAGCTTCATTTTAGCTTCCAAATCTTTACCTCCCTGCTCCCCCGGCCTTTAGGAAAATTATAGGAGTCTTGGGAATGCTTCTGAGCTGTAAAGATCGGGATCACTGTAGACCCAAGACCTTTTCCTGGTTCTCTGTAGATTTCAAATAGTAGTGATCCAGGGTCTCAGGTGGATTCCTGGCTGCTCTGGGGGGAAGCTATGGCTCACAGCCTGTGATAGAGATCTGAATTTATTTCCATGATGGTTTCACCAGCCAGGCTCAAAAGGGATCCTGTGAGGCAGATCTGTGATTTTTGGCTCCAATTCCAATGAAAACCTCTTGAGAATGTGCTGGGACTTTTTTTTCCTCAAAATTTTGGAGCACGGGATGAGGAATAAGTGAAATTGGCAGCAATCTCCTTACAGTGAAAGACAACATATGGCAGGGAATTTGGCATCCTTTAGGGGATAATTCATTGGCACCACATTTGCATACTCTATGGTTACCAACAGACATTCCCTATTATATTTTTCACAATGATATTTTTCTTTAATGTTACATAGAACCCTTTCCAAATGGCACTAATACCTATTCTCACTTTAGTGTGACTAAAATGGCATTTCCTTCTTCACCAGAGCATAGTATAATTGAAATATACATTGATTTCCTTTTGTGTTTTTATATAAAATAAGTAGAATAAAGAACTTAACAATATGAAATGATTTAAGCAGACACCATATGCCCATGTTAAGTCTTATAAGAAGTGTTTGTTTCTTGCCTCTGTACTCCTAGAAATCAGGCCACATTAGTAGTAATACTGAAGTATTTCCTTTTTTAGTGTATTTTTATTGGTCATTGTAACTATACATCATCATATTGAGGTTTAATGTGACAGAAACATTTATGTACGTAGCACCTGGTGCATTTCTCTCTGGATCTTGCCCAGGTCCCTTCCTGTCCCATTCATAATATTGAAATTGGTATTGATAACTCAAGAATGTACATAGGATTGTTTGAACTGAGTCTTTCATCAAGTCTCCTCCCTTCCTATACCACCTTGCTCCTCAAATCCCCTTCCACTGTTCTACTGGTCTCTCTCATTATTTGGAGTCGTTTTTGTTTTCCAGTTTCTAACTTCCTCATATGAGAGAAAACATATGACCCCTCACTTTCTCAGACTGGCTAATCTCACTTAGCATACTATTCTCTAGCTCCATCCATTTTCCTGCAAATGTCATAAGTTTGCTCTTCTTTATGTTGAGCAAAATTCCGTTGTGTGTATATATCACAGTTTGGTAACCCATTCATCTGTTGATAGACACCCAGGCTGGCTCCATTGTTTGGCTGTTGTGAATTGTGCTGCTTATAAACATGGATACACAAGGATCACTACGATATTCTGACTTCAATATTTTTCACTTTTAAAATTAGTAATTAACAAAAGCAGCAATTAAGGGCAGGGGAAAATGTATGAATCTATTTTTTTCTTAAGGGAAAAAACCATACTGTTTTATGTCTATATAGAATTATAGTATCATGTCGCATTGGGATTTTAATGTCTCCATGACATCCTGACCAAGTGGTTGTCCTTCAGATCTGAAGCCCCACTGGAGAGAGAAAACTCAATTGTACTTACACAGCCATTCTTCCAACTCTCAATGTTCACAAGTTTTCGTTTATGAAGTTCCTGTTAATGTGACTGTTTCACTATTCCATTGTTTTATTGGCACCACTTCCTTGTGGATTGGATATGGTCATTTCTCTTTTACAAGTGAGAAAACTATAAAGCATAAGTATCTCCTCTAACTAAAAAGTGCTAGAGATAGCAGTAAGAACTTGTTCTGCTCATTTCACCTCTATCCCCAACTCTGGACAAAAACAGACTTTCAGGTTTTATTCTTTCATTCCACTAATTATTTTATTTCATGGTATTTTAAATCCTAACAATTTGTTTATAGCAAGGTATACTTCAAAATTCAAAAAATTTCTGGAGATAATTAATCACTGTTAATACCTAAAACAAAACATAAACTCTCAAAGAGGGCAAGAATCATGACTAAAAGAGAATCTGGGTTGTAGAAGGTATTTAATTTACCAATGTTGAGGCATAAAAGATTTATCATAGGAAGGAAGGTAGAAGGAAGGAAAAGAGAACACTATCTTCAATAGCTAGATCTTCAGTTTTTAAGTCATTAAGTTTCATGCATTTTTCAAAGAAGTACAATTATATAGCTTCTTACATCACCTAGGGATGGAGAATGTAATTATATTTTAACTTGGACAGACTCATCACCTAACTTTTCCCACACCTACAACTAAGAAATATGAAGGTAAAACAGTGTCAAAGTAAATACCAGGCCTAAATTATGCATCCTTGTAGGTTCTATTATTTTATCAAACATCTGTTGATTTTTTAAATTTTAAGTGTTATGAATTATTAAAAGCAGCCCATTATATTTTGTTCTTTTATCTGAATATGTTTACTGAATGATAAGCAGCATCAAACCATAATTATTATGGCAAATTTTCTTTAGATATGCAAATGAAATAAGTATGTATGGACTATGGTAACCAGACCAAAAAACTATAGAAAATATCATCCCCTAAAACAAAAATGTAGAAAAGATGCATTCAGAAAATAAAATGACCTTTAAGAATTGCAGGTATTATACAATAAACATTTTATTCATGTCTGACTCTGTAACATTCTAATATGGATTACAAGTGCCTTATACTTAGAGTGAGAGTTCTAAACTTGATATATCTCCCTGGTCAAGTAAGTATGTAAAAATCTGCAGAATCTGACTATATAAATCCCAGTCATCTCATATATTGTAAACATAATAGAGAATTAGACCTAGAATTGGATTTTGAACTCCTTAGTGGCACATTTAAAAGCTCTAGTCTGGCACCTTGTAATAACAGAGAGGCAACAGAAACTCCTTACAGTAAAGTTAATATGGTACATTTAATATATAAATATAATAACTTTGTCTCCAAAATAAGTTATTTACTCTATTGCTACTCTGTTTTATGAAGTTATATGACTTCTAAAACAATATAGCTGCATAGTTAGGATATACATAAACACACACATACACACAACTAGAGTGACATAGAGTTTACAATGAAATAAAATAATTGCATTTTGAAAAGAAATTTGAGCATATCTGTAGGTAGATTAAAAGTCAGTGAATCTGAGGTCAAATTCTGACTCAAACCTACCGGTTGTATACTTCTTATAAATCAAATAATTCATAGAAACTTCTTCACACGTAACATAGAATTACCAGTATTACTTTACTATTAAGATTCTTTGAAGATCAAATGAGATTATATAAGAATACATTAAGTGACAAAGAATTGTTCAAAGCTATATTACCACTTCTAGTTGAGTTGGAGACATTGCTAATTAATCTGGTTGCATAAAAGAAAATTCTTGAAAGATAATTTATTTATACATTTTTTGCCCAAAATAATTCTTGTTATTATTTCTATTAATTGTGTGCTGGGAAACACTGGGTCTACTATAATGTTTTATTTTCATAGTATTTAGAGAAAGTCCTTTACTTAGTCATTATATTTTAACTTATTTATATTGAGCAATAAACAATTTTAATGGCACATTTTGGGGCTGATGGTCCTAAACAAGAGAAGGTGAGAGAGTCTCTGATCTTCAAAGTAGCAGAAAGCCGGGGAAATTCTCTGCACAGAACTTGGTACTAACATGTGTTATCAATTTTAGCTGAAGTTCAAAAGGATGGAACTTGTTTTTAGCAAATGTTTGATATTTCTGCCATCACACCATTAGTTATATGATGTTCAGTCTCCAACAATAATTTCCATTGGCAACATTTTGCCTGGAAAAATAGGAGAACTTATACTGGCTGAGATTGATGTATTTTTCCTTGGATTATTTTCTAGAAATAAAAAAAAAAGTTACCATGCAACTGAACTGTAACCTTGCATCATTGAGGAATGTCCTGGAAGGACTTTAAGAGGATTTGTCATAACTGAAACATACCTGTTCTCATGTGAATGCCCATCTTGCACCAAAGGCTTAGACATGAGTTTGCACCTTCTTATCTCCTGCAAATAGGATAAGAACACATTGCTGGAATAAGATGTTATAACAATGTGAGAACAATGAAGAATCCTTGTTATTTCTTGTTTTCTTTTCTCTAAAAGATTCCTGCTGCTCTTGTTTCAAGAGTACCATGTTTCATGTGATATTCTTCATAGACAACACATATGTTGTATTTATTTTACTAATAATTTATAGTTTGTTGACATAACAAATTTTGGAAACAATCACACAACTTATCATATATTCATGACTACAAATCAGTAAATAAAGCCAGAACAAGTTTATCTATATACTCATGTTGATTAAATTAGAAAAATATCTACCCAATACATTGGAAAAAATAAGGAATTGAATGCTAATTTTACATGTTTAAGGAACTTTTGTTCTTTCTTTTTTATTGTCCACTCATATCTCTTGGATCAGTTGGCCACATTTGAATTACAAAAGAATGTGATATTGAGGATTTTTCTAATTTATATAAATAAGATGGTTTTCTGACATATTTGAAAGAATAAATTCAATTTATAACATTTGTTAGAGAATGACTTGTATATGCCCAATGATGGTCAGTTATAGAGCATGAGTTTACATATACAGTAGCTGTCCTAAAGGAAGAAGAAATGCAATAATGACTTTGTTTAATAACTATCTGAGTAAATCTGGTAGTTTAACAAAAAATTTTGCAGAAAAGGAGAGAGATAAACACCCCTAACTTGTAAGGATAGTTATATCTTGACAGAAATTATGCAACTATTCTCAGAAAGGAAAATAACAGTTGTTGTGATACATGAACAAAAATTCAATAACAATATAATCATATTAACTCTCTTATCTAGCAGTGTATGAAAAGGCACCATGTCCAAATTTAGTTTATTCCACGAATGCAAAGGTAGTTTAATATTTAATAATTTCAAATATTCACAAAATTGATAGAAAAATCATCTGACACAGATAATAAATAACCATTTAAAATTTAAAATTTTAATAGTATATCATACATAGAAAGTGTATGCCTGATAAAGGTATATCAGCACAACTAAAACAAAAACAAACCTACAGACACAATATTTAATAGTAAAACATTAATAGTATTTCATTTAAAGTAGGTAAAATAAACTATCATCACTTCAATTTAGTATTTTATTAAATATTTGAACTTTCTGATTAGATAAGAAAATAAAGAGAAGAAAGCTTGAAAATTCTTAGAAAATTAAACAAAACATTCAAATTACTACATTAATTAATTATGCTTACTACATGACTTGACTCTGAATGGAATAAGGGAAATTAAAATACAGCTCTTGTGATCACAGATATTAAATCTTGTTTCAAGTTTATTGTAAATAAATTTAAAAGTATTAAGTCAGCTGAAAGTCTTCTATGTATTAAGATTGCAATTATTGTTAGGAAAGACTTGAGAGACTGTTTCTCAGTCTGATTTTGGAGAGAGGGATTGTAATAGACACGATGTGATCAATTAAGCTGACCCGCTGCTAGGAAATGGATTTAGGACCACAGACAAATGGAGCTGGCCCCTGCTTTCATTAACTCATAGACCAGTGGATGTAATAGTGGTCATTTCAACAGGATAATGCCTTGATTAGAATGGAATTTGGAAAACATTGCCCTGTATTTTTATAATCATTTAATGATAAACTCACAGAAAAATACCTTAATTCAGTTAATTACTGTATTTTTATCTGTTAATTGTATGTAATACATAAAAATATCTAATTAAAACATTGTTTTGTCATCCACACTGATTCAAATATTCTTCCCTCAGGACAGTGAAGTAAATTTTTGTAAATCTTGTCAATTTTCTTCAACTTTTCTCTTTTTTATTTTGCTTCCACCCTGATTCTGATGACATGATGCTAATAAAGGAATGCTAACTACTAAGGTCAAAGATGTTGATTTTTAGAAATAACCCTCATGTATTAAACCAAGTTTAAGTCTTTTGAAAATAAGATATAGAGTGCTAGACACAATTACTGTTGTTAGTAAAACCCAATAGCATTTCCTTTGGAAATTAAACTAAATTTTAGTGGTTTATAACATTTTAATAATTCAGAAATATTTTATGTTTCAATGTAAATGTTTTAATATAAAGACAACATTTAAAAATTGCAAAGAAAATATTTATATGACTCTTTGTCTCTATTTGTAGACAGTGTTATCCTACTCTTCTTTTTATAGAAAATGTGATTAAGAAGATTGTGGTGAAACAATCAGTGCTCAATCTGGAATTCTTAGACATTTTGAATCACATTTTTCTGTCATCGAGCAATGATTCAATGATTAGTAATATCTTTAAGTCACTGGGGATAGTTGGGGAAATGCACTGATTGTAACAGACTGATCCACTTCCCTTTACTGTATAATTATGAAAGATCTCTATACTCTCTTTGCTCATAAATCAATTTAAGAACAAAAGGAAAACTCCACTGCAAATTTTGTTTTGTTTATTTTTGGTGGAGTTTCATTTCAGCCAGTCACAGAACAGTACTTCCATTGAATTCAATATGTATACCCAGATATACTTTGTGGATCTCTGAGGGCTGTGAATGATATAGGCTCTGTCTTGAGGAAGCTGATCATGTAATTTGTAAATCAAAATACACACGAAAGAGCGTGCAAACTTGAGTACAAACACACAGCATAATGTGCAGAAGAGCTGGCATTTTATAAGTAATTCCCTGCTACATTTAATCCATGTTAGAACTCGTGTTCACCACTATTCTAGTCTCTTTTTCTTTGACCCTATTTATCAAAATCAAGATCATAAAGGAAACTCTTAAGATAAAATAGTGCTTTCTGAGGTAGAATATTTGTGATTCTGTTTACTCTGTGTCTGTACATTTGGTTTGTTGAATCTTTGAACTTAATGCAAAGCACATTTTCAGACTTTCTCATCTTAACTGATGTGTTTACAAATGCCTAAATTATAGAGTTAAGTACAGCCTGATCTGATTTCTGAATGGTCACGGGGCTTTGGCTTAATTGACTGCTTTGACTTTTTAGCTACTTTTATTCCCCTTGCCAAACATTCTACTAGACATGCTAATGAGAAATAAAATGGCCATAAGACTGAAAGCCAGCAGGAAAGAGTGGTCAACAAATGTCTGAGTAGTACACAGATGGAGTCACTTGTAGTATGAGGCAAAATATCGGTGACTACATTTGAACTATGCATTGGATGTTGGTAGCATATTATCCTCCACACAATTTATTAGGGAAGGAAAGCAGACACTAATGATGGTCTATAGAGAACATGCATAAACAGAATTTAATTCATTCATTCATTTTATTCCAGGCCAGGTGTCTGGGACCAGTAGTCCAGGATAAATCAGAGGTTGTAAGGCAAGACTGACTTTTCCATTTCTTCCTGAATATTATCATATCAAACTTTAGTTAAAATTTGGAAGATCACAAGTTCTGGAAGCTCAAGGTTTTTGGCTAAAATGACTGTTCAGTTATTAATATATCAACTAGATATGTGTGTAGCACTTTAGGTCATTGTTACAGTATGATGGTCCATGAGCAAAGCTGAAAAGATAACTATACACATTATGACAACAATTAGGGAAATTTGTGAAAACAAATATTTCAAAAAGAAAAATTTAGAAAATGGTTGTTTTGACATATAGGAAATACTAGTAATTTTCCCATAATTATAATTATATACTTATTACATATTTATATTCTAAATAATACAAGTAAATTAATGTCTTCTCTTAATGAAAATGGATAAATTTATCAATTGATTATAACATATATGAAGTTATCTGAGAAATTTTATGGAATTTAAATAGTTTTTTTTCTTACCTCAATAAATAAAACACATTTCCTGGGATACAGTCAAGTTACTATATGTAGCAAGTATAATCGTCAAAGTACTAATCCACAATTAACAACAGTATAAATTAAGAGTTTTCACATATAAAAGGAAAAAGCATGGAAAGGAAGCTATTTTATAGTATCAGAATGGCAAACTAACCCTCCTGAGAGAGAAAGTACATATGAGGAAAATGAATAATTGTGTTATACAGTTCGATGGACATGAACACTTGTTAAAATCCCATTATTTGCTCAAGTTCTTTCAACAGTATTCAAAGAAGACTTAGGTAGTCTAGATTTGGAAGAGATGTGATTTTGCTTCTGTAACATGAAATATTCATATTTGAAACATCATAGCAACTATAAAGTAAGAGAATTAGAATGTTATAATATGTTTGGGCTTTATATTCAGAGAGAAACATCAGGAATCTGCAGAAAAACTAGATAATTGTGTGACTCAACAAGTTGCTTAAATTCACAACACTTTCCAGTGAGGAAGCAGTAAAATGGACATAATGCGTATTGTTAAAGCCTAAGGATGCTGTGAAGACTAAGTGGTACAGCATATGTCTGGTACTTAAAGGAATGCTACATAACTTTAATTTGGAAAAATATTACTAGTGTTTCCTGTAAATGAAAAACAACCATTTTCTGTTTCTTTTTCTTTTTGAAATTTTAATTATTTCTTTTCCTAGTTGTTATCATGATATACATATAGTTAAATTTTCAGTTTTGTTCATATAACATTATGTCATAACAATGATCTAAAGTGCTATAATCTTCCGAGTCATTTTAATTTAAACCAATCCATATAATAAACAGGCAAAAATTAAATAAATCATTACCTATATTTGAATATTTATTCTGGTTTTTGCCCATATATCCAGTATACTTAGCATCGTTGTGGATGATGCTTTTTATATTTTAAATGTTTCCCTCAGTAATGACAGCGTATGCAGGATGCAACTTTTGACTTGATAACTTGTTAGCTATGTGACCCTGAGCAAGTTAATTAACGTTGGTGTCTCAATTTTCTCATGTATAAAATGGAAATGGTAACAAGTTAATATATATAAAATAATTAAACCAGTATTTGGCACAAAATAATTGCAATAGAAAAACTTTAAAATGCTGAATTAAAAGGTTTAATCACATTTAAAGCCACATGGTCCAAAATGCTTGCAACAAATTACTGCCAACAGCAATTCTAATTTTATTTTCCTTTCATACATAACATGGGTTTATAGTTTAATGTAATACAGATAAAATATTGTAATTATTATTCTTTTTTTTTGTGGTACCGGGGATTGAACGCAGGGGCGTTCTACCTCTGTGCTACACTCCCGGCCCTATTTTTTTATACTTTATTTTGAAACCGGGTCTCACGAAGTTGCGGAGAGCCTCACTAGGTAGAGAGAGAGAGAGAGAGAGAGAGAGAGAGAGAGAGAAAGAGAGAGAGAGAGCTGAGGCTGACTGCGAACTCTGATCCTCCGGTCTCCGCCTCCCAAAGTACTGGGATTACAAGCGTGCGCCACCATGCCCGGCCTTATTATTCTTAATTGTTTTGTATAATTCTCTTCTACAATCTATTTAGGTAGTTTTGATTTAGTTGCTTCTGACTAGCCAGTACAAAAGAGAATGCCTAGCATATAACTATAAATACTTGTAGGAAGAATAAAAAGATATTGAATTGTTGACAGTCTTGAGCTTGAAGGTAAAATAATTAATTTTGAAAATTATCTAAGATGAATTAAAGGGAGGAAAAAGAAATATTTTGTGTTCACTGAAAACCATGCCAAATAAACCAACTTAGACATTGTAAATTATGGGCCTTTTTTCTAAACAACCTGTTTCTTCCATTTTATTTTATTAGTTTTATTTTATTGGTGAATTGCAATTATATGTCATAGTGAGATTCAATGTGTTAAAAACATACATGCTACTCTCCCCTCCCTCCCCACAGGAGCTAGTGAGATTGGTAATCATTTCATTTTTTCTTTTTTTTAAGTGTAACTCTTTTTTATTTTATTTTTTAAAATACATTAATTAATTGGTGCATTGTAGTTATACATTTTGATAAGTGTCAGGGTATCAGAAGCATGCATGCACACATTGCTCATTCAGCCCTTCCTCAAATCCCACCCTATTCCCTCCCCCTTCCCTCCTTTTCGTGCGAAGTTTCATTTTCTATTGAAACCTAGTTTTTGTAATTGCAACTTTATAAAATTTGGAGAATAGAGAAAGTTCTAACATATTTGTGTTCATCAATTGTATCAACGTATATTATGTATGCTCATTATATGATATTATTTGGACTGTATTGATGATAATATATTTAATTCATTATTTATATTATGCCTAGGTAAGCCAGTTATGATTGTTACAGAATACATGGAGAATGGTTCCTTGGACAGTTTCTTACGTGTAAGTAAAATGTAATCTGTATATGTGTGTATATATATATGCACTCACATACATGCTTATCAATGAGTTGTTTAAAATGTAATAGACACTTTCTAATATTGTTCCGGTCAATTATATAATCTAAATTTCAAGTAATAGTAAAATTTTCTGGAACTAAATAGCAAGAATAAAACTATAAAATTACATCTTTATCTTGTAGCATACAAATACAAATGGTTTATACTTTTAAAACAAATTTGTACACTCTTCTTCAGGCACTTTTATATTGCTAAGACTCAGATCATTCCAAATAAGACTAGAAATAAAAATAATAATTCTAAAGAGAGATATAAATAACATTGATGTATGACAGAAATATTATCTTTTCTTTATTTAACATAGCCTCTGTGTCTCATAAGATAGACTATTTGCCTCTCACCTAGTGCTATTCACTCAGGAACTAAGCATGTCCTATAATGCTGACATGTGTATAGTCTCAATTCTAGAATATAATTTTGTGTATATATATATATATGTACATTTTGTATATATATACATACACACATATATACATATGTATATATATATGCATACACACATATATACTTATGTATATATATATACACACATATTCTTAGAGTACATATTTAAATTTAGAAGCTTTATATTTCAATATATTTATATATTATATTTTAATATATCTCAATAAATATTATGCTAAAAATCCTAAAAAGTGCAACAAATATTATGCTAAAAATGCAAATCAAGAGATTACCCAGCTGGGCGTGGTGGTGCACGCTTGTAATCCCAGTACTTTGGGAAG
>PVJS01051064.1:0-14099 GCA_004027185.1 Glis glis | reverse complement strand
GAGAGAGAGAGAGAGAGAGAGACTGAGAGAGAGAGAGAGAGAGAGAGAGAGAGAGAGAGCAAGAGAGCTGAGGTTGGCCGCGAACCCGAATCCTTCGGTCTCCGCCTCCCAAAGTACTGGGATTACAAGCGTGCGCCACCACGCCCGGCGGCATGTACTTTTTTTGTATTCCCTCTGCAAGAGGTAGCATTTAGGTGAGCTGTGAGAACATTTAGATTAGCACCCATGGGAATCCATTCAGAAGACCCTGAATATGAAGGAAACAATTCAAATAATTATATGTACATATATGAAACTGTCAACTCCAACATGTGCGGGGGCAGGGAGGAAGAGGGAGGGATCCGGAGGGAAGCACCAAGTGCCGTGTGCATGTCTGCTCCTGTCACTCCGAACCTCATTAAGATAGATGATCACAATGCACCAATAAAAGTATATGTAAACTCCAGGCACAGTGGCGCATGCCTGTAATCCCAGTACTTGGGAGCCTGAGACAGGAGGATCACACTTTCGAGGCCAGCCTCAGCAACTTAGTGAGACACTGTTTCAAAATAAAAAATAAAATTAAACAAGGTGGAGAGTGTAGCTCAGAGGTAGAATGCTCAGGAATTCAATCCCCAGTATCCCCCCAAAAAAGTATATATAAAGGTAAATAAACAAATATATATAAAGTATTACTATATTTGTGATGGGGAAAAAGTATCTTGGTGTCCCTTTTTTTGGTGATGTGCTAAGTTTGTATTCCCTCTCCCTCTCTCTCTCTCTTTTAATCTGTCTTCAACAGTGACTTTCTCCAGGGGAGCACGATGGCTTCGTTTGCTTTGCTTTGTTGGGGAAGCGGGTTAGATGAGTGTGGCTCTGTGTGCGTTTGTGTCTGTTCCTGTGGTTGGAGGTAGGCTTCGAAGGTGTGAGTTCTCTTTAAAGTTAATCCGTAACCAAACCACAACTTGCATTTCTTAAAACGTACTATGGTAATCAGTTACGGATGAGCGCAGCCACACTCAAAGATACAACAGGATGTCCACAAAGAGGACAGGGAACAAGAAGAACGTTTCATTTTGTATTAAAACTGCAGGGCCACTGGGGAAGATTCATGTCTGCTGAGGGGTTTTAGGGTCTTTGCGAGGGCGGCTGGTCTCTGATGAAAGTGCACTCCAGTTGTACAAGGGTTTACACTGCACAGGACTCCAATTACAGCCTCATTTCCGAGAGAGAGGATCGTGGACATTTTCCTTGTACTCTTCTTCTTCTGACTTTCCCTCCTCTCTTTCTGTCCATCATCTGCTTCTTATTCATCTTCAAAAAAGAGAATAATGAATAAAATTTTAGAAGTCATGGGGCTAAATTACTCTCTGTGTCTTAAAGATAATTCTCCCAAATCATTATTCTCTACATTTTGGAAATTATATAAAAGGCTTTATAACCAGCACGAATGATGGAATGGAAAAGCGAGTTCTTTGATTATCCTCATACACTCCAGCATGAGGCCTCCCTCCGCACAACTCCTGAGCAGCGTTCAACTAGCCTGTACTTGGTTATTCTCAGCAGCGGGGAGCTCCCTCTCTATTTTAGGAATCAACCAATTTTTTTTTTTTACTAAATCCAATTATACAGAATATCTTTCCTATAATGAATCAGAATGAGCCTCCTTACTGATACTGATTCCGCACCCCACAGCAACACAGAATAAATCTGTTCCATATTCTACCTGACAGCCTTTCAGGTATATTAAAACCACCGCCATGTTGCTCGTGCTTTCTCCTCTGCAAACTAAATATCCCCAAGTCTCTCCAATGCATTTCTTAGGAGGCAGTGAGACCCAGTGTCTGCCTTCTCCACCGTCTTTATGGAAACATGTCTCGTCTGGGCCCTCTCAAATGACAGTCACCCTTTTCCAAGCGACACCTCACTGTGACCAGTACTTTGTACATCAGGGCGACTGCCTCTTAGTCGTTCTTGTGTTTATTTATTTATTTTTGGTGGTACTGGGGATTGAACCCAGAGGTATTCTACCTCCAAGCTATACCTCCAGCCCTTTTTTTAAATTTTTGTTTTCAAACAGGGTCTCGCTAAGTTGCTGAGAGTCTTGCTGTGTTGCTGAGGCTGGTCTTGAACCTGTGATCCTCCTGTCTTAGTCTCCCAAGTACTGGGATTGCAGGTGTGTTCCACCATGCCCAGCTTCTTGTGTTTATTTTTAATAAAAACACTTTATCATCAGAGGGTGGTGAGCAGAGACTTAAGGATGTGTGTCGTTTCTAAGCTCTGAGACATAGGTAGGTGGGATATTTATGTATGGTTTATAACACAAGCGACTTTTTACTTGTTGGACTTGAAATGTGCTAAATCCCAGTGGAATTACTGAGTAATAAATGAGGGGATTAATTCCATCAGACAATGGATAAAATGAAATGGGAAGATATTTCTCTTTTTCACTTTTTATGTGGCAGTTGTACCTTAATCTGCTTCTAGACACAGCTGTTGTAACAGATGTTCATTTTAGATGGTATGGTTCTTGTACTTTTTAGTATACCTAGCAAAATCTTTCCCATCAAGAGATGTTTTTGTAAACTCAGATTTTTATTTTTATTTTTTGATTAAAAATTTATGAAAGAAACAAATCATTTCATAAAAAAGACCCAGAGTTTTTTCTAATGCGAAGAAGTGACCACCTGTCCGGCTCCTTCAGGCTGTCCCTCACCGACGTGCACTGGCCAGGGGCGCGGTCCTGCATTCAATCACCATGAAGCGGCGCCCTCTGCTCCTCAGCCAGCCTCTGCACCGTGTGGTCCAGCGCCCCTGCGGGGGCGGGCGGATCAGCAGAGCAGCCTCAGAGAAGCAGGAACGTTGGTCGCTGCTGGGAGTCTTAGAGGAAGCAGGAGCATAGGACTGTTTTCTGTATTCATCTTCACTGCCTCACCTTTCATCTTGCACCAGGGATCGTCATTAAAGCCAGGGAAACCAGAGGCATGCTGGCCAGTCCTGCTCCTGGTTGGTACAGGGACAAACACCTTATCATGTCATTGCCCATAGGATATAATATCAATGCACGTGACATTTATTTATTTATTTATTTATTCATTTACTTACTTATTTTTGTGTATAGAGTATTGGGGATTGAAACCCGGGCATTCTACCTCAGAACTAAACCTCCAGCTCTTTTCAATTTTTTGTTTTGAGACAGGGTCTCACTAGGTTGCTGAAAGTCTTGCTAAGTACCTGAGGCTGTTCTTGAACCTGCGATCCTCCTGTCTCAGTCTCCCAAGTACTGAGATTACAGGCATGTGCTACCATGCCTGCTACATGTAGCATTTATGTGTAGGATTCCTTTCCTGTGGGTATCAGGCAGGACACATGTCACATGAGGGTCTTTTGACCTACTTCTAGGAGAGCTACGTCAGAGAAGTCCTCATGGCCAGCTCTCACACAGAAGGGTGGGACCTTCGGGGTGCCATGTTTTGAGGTATCATGTTCTGAGCACCAACACCCAGAAATAGCGAGCAGAGACAGGTTTTGCCAAGAGATCCCATGCAGTGGCCATTTCTTGCCTTTCTATAATGCCTGAACTTCTCTGAACAGCTTGGTAGGCATGGGGACCGGAACCGAGGCCTTCCTAGGCTCCTTGGGGCCTCTTCATGGTAGAATAGTAAGCGGCTTCGGTCTCCCGCTGGACTTTAGAAGTTAGTATAGGGCTTTCCCATATGAGGATTGCCCTAGTTGATAAACATAGGGAGTCCAGAAATTTCTCCTACCCACAGATTTCCCCATATGTCCTGGGAGAGCCCAGTGCTATCTAGGAATTCCAGAATTAGAACCAGCCATGGAGGATCTCATGTCTAGGCTAGGCAAGCTGCTGACCAGTTATTTTCTTAGCACCTTTCCATCCTTTGGCACCTACTCCAGGAAGTGCCAGCCAGCATTCTCCAGTTAGCTGCCATATGGAGAGAGTCTATAAGAAGGTAATGCAGAATCCATATTAGTCAAGTGCTCTGACGAACAGATGACTTCATTGAGAGAAAAGAATAACATGGACATGGGTTTGTCATGCTGTCCTTTTAAAAGTTGCCTTATAAGAGCCGGGCATGGTGGCGCATGCTTGTCATACCAGTACTTGGGAGGCTAAGACAGGAGGATCACAGGTTTGTGGCCAGCCTCAGCAACTTAATGAGTCCCTTTGCAACTTAGTGAGACCCTGTTTCAAAATAAAAATAAAGTAGGGCTGGGGGTGTGGCTCAGAGGTAGAATATACCTGGGTTCAATCCCCAGTACCAAAAAAAAGTTACCTTGTACCAGAGTCCATGGTTTTTTATAGCACAATTTTATTTTGTTTATTGTAATTGAATGACCTGCATTTTTACCCTACTAATTGGCCCAAGAGTAAGAAACATTTGTTGGGCAGAATAGGAAAGTTCTCCATTCAAAAGAGTGACTTAGCCAGGCATGGTGGCGCACACCTGTAATGCCAGTACTTGGGAGGCTGAGAGAGGAAGATCACAGGTTCAAAGTCAACCTCAGCAATTCAGTGAGGCTCGCATCAATTTAGTGAGACCCTGTTTCCAAATAAAAAATAAAATAGGGCCGGGGGTGTAGCTCAGAGGTAGAACCCCTCTGGGTTCCATCCCCAGCACCACACACAGAAAAAAAAAAAATCAAGAGAGAGAGAGATTTATGATTATGTAATTCCTACAGAAGAAATCCAGATGAATATCAAGGAGAGAGACAATGAAACTGTAGGGGAAGAATTCTTTTCCTTTCCCTAGTGCTGGATTCATGCCAAGGCACCTATAACAAAAGACAGACTAACAAGAAGATGCATGTTTAGTGCATGTTTTATGTGACATGGGAGCTTTGGAAATGAAGACCTGAAGAAGCAGGTAAACTGGTGTATTTTTATGCTCAGGTTGGATAAAGCAGGGACAATCGTGCAGATGTCTGATTAGAGGACATGGCGACTGTGGTTTGGTGCTATGGTTTGGGTTTGGAAGGTCCTCCGAAAGCTCACCTGTTGCAAACAGGTCCCCAGTACAGCGAGGTGCAGAAGTGGGACCTGGCTGGAGGAGGCGGGTCACTGGGGCCTGCTGTGGGGGCTGCAGATGTCCCTAGTCCCCGGCCTTGCGCTCTCGGCTTCCTTCCACCACACCGTCACTGCAGTTTCTGCCTTGGAGCCAGCTGACTATGGACTGAGTAGTCAAAGCTGTGAGCCCAAATAATCCTTTCCTCCTCTAAGTTGTGCTTATCTGGTATTTTGGCCACAGTGATGGAACAGCTGACTAAAACACGTTAGCAAGGCCTGTTTGTTCAGATTCTTCTCAGAATCCCTGTCTTCAGAGATAACAATGTTCCTTTTTTCTGTGTATAGAGAGGGCACCTCTCACAGGAGAGACTTAAAGCCTGCTTCAGGGGAAAGGGCAGGAGACAGGGAGGAGCTTCCTGCTTGTGCTGTTTTCTCTAATACCAAGGTGTGGTGTGGGGGCGTAGTATGTCCCGAACCCCATCAAGGCAATCCCTGTGACTTACTGTACCAGCACCACCATCCCCGCAAGGTTAAGTGGTTCACATGCCACTTGTTTCCGGCTCTGGTTTCTAAGAGAAGCACATTCGGGACAGATGGCATGGGGCCAGGGGAAGGCCTTCTAACCTGAGCTCAAGGCCACACCCAGATGAGGACTAGCAAGATCCCTAAGGGCTGGAGAAGAGCACAGGCCAGTGAGCTCCTTCTGCGTTGGTGACCAGAGGTGGCATTGACAATGGCTGGGGCAGTGCTTCCAGCAAGACCTGGGGCACTTCCCCTGGACAGTGGCTGAAAGGCTGCAGCTGCCAAACTCCCCCACGTAACTTTTTACTTATCTCCAACAAATCCTACAGCTCTGGTTTTATAAAAGTCCTGAGGACTTATCTGGAAAGAAAGTTGCTATGAAGAGCTAAGTGTCTGATACAAGATTTTATATTGGTGTCCAATTTAAATAGCTACCTGGCAAAGTGTTCCACCAGGCTCCAAATGCTGAGCCCTGGGTAGACAACGAGGTCTTTGCTGTGCTATCGCTGCCCATCTGTCCTGTGACGTGTAAGTTCAGAGTGTGGTACTTCTTCATCTTCCCGTGGTCAGGTCAGGTGATATTTGTCTTCCTTTGTCTGCAGGGGAGAACTCTTATCTAAGTTGTTGCTATCTAACCTGAGCAAGAGTGATGGCTTCAGTTGTTCTCCCTGAGGAAGTGAGTGGGCTGTTCATGCAGCTCCGTGCACTAACCCAGACAGAGGAGAAACGCGCTCAACTCCTCGCATCTGCCGTGAGAGGAAGCTCGGCAGCTCAGCTCCCGAGCATGTGGGTTTGGTCTTTTCATTTTAACCCCCTTCAGCTTTTTTATCCTTTTCCTTTGCACACACACACACAAAGCATAATCATGTACATGTACTTTGGTTTTTTATTTAAAAATAATTTAGGGCCAGGAGTGGTGGCGCACACTTGTAATCCCAGTACTTGGGAGGCTGAGACAGGAGGATCACAGGTTTAGCCTCAACAATGTAGAGAGACTCTCAGCAACCTAGCGAGACCCTGTTTCAAAACAAAAATTAAAAAAGGGGCTGGTGGTATAGCTCGGAGGTAGCATGCCCCTGGGTTCAATCCCCAGCACTACTACCACTACTACTAATAATAATGATTATGATAATAATTTAGGGCTGGGGATATAGTTCAGAGGTAGAATACCCCTATGCTCAATCCCCAGTACCAAAAAGAAAAAGAAAAGAAAGAAATCTGTATCTGCTGCAGATACACTGTGCCACAGAGGCCAGCAGCCAACAGGACCCAGGCCCTGCCCTCCAGGCGCTTGTCGTCTAGAGCAAGGTTTCCTGCCATGTTCTGCTGCACTGTGGAGGGACAGCTGAATGCTGCCCCCTCCCAGGGCCTCGCCTCTGGCCCCCAATGTGTGCCTCCCCAAACACCAGGCTGGTGTGACAAACACTGCGTGACACAGCCCTCCAGCAGCATCTATGGGGATCGGAAGCATTCTGGGCAGGAGAGATGGCAGGAGCCCAGGCAGAGGAGAGCGTGTGACCTGCTGCATCTGGGGAAGAGCAAGCACCCTAGTTCCCATGCAGCTAGGGTTCCCATCTAAGCAGGAAAAATAGGTTGCAAAGCCAGGAGTGGTGGCGCACGCTTGTAATCCCAGTACATGGGAGGCTAAGACAGGAGGATCGCAGGTTCCAAGACAGCTCCGCAACTTAGTGAGGCTCTCAGCAACCTATTGAGACCCTATTTACAAATAAGAAATAAAATCGGTCTGGGGGTGTAACTCAGTGGTAGAATGACTCTGGGTTCAATTTCCAGTACCAATTTGGAGCATATACATATATATACATGTATTATATATAGTTATTATATATTATATGATATGTATTATAATAATTACAATATATAAGTATAGATGTTATATATCTATATTTATACACAATTATACATTATATACTTGTATATATATTTATATATATAATTTTTTGGTACTGGGTGTTGAACCCAGGAAGATTCTACTTCTGATCTATACTCCCAGCCCTTTTTCTTTTCTTTTTTTTTTTTTGCGGTACCGGGGATTGAACCCAGGGACGTTTTACCTCCGAGCTACACCCCTAGCCCTATTTTTTATACTTTATTTTGAAACCGGGTCTCACAAAGTTGTGGAGGGCCTCACTAAGTAGCTGAGGCTGGCCGCGAACCCGGATCCTCCGGTCTCTGCCTCCCAAGTACTGGGATTACAAGCGTGCGCCACCACGCCTGGCCTTATTTTCTATTTTGAAACAGGATTTCACTAAGTTGCTGAGGGTCTAGCTAAATTGCTGAGGCTAGCCTCCAACCTGTGATCCTCCTGTCTCAGCCTCCCAAGTGTTGGGATTACAGGTGTGAGCCACATTCCCTGCGCATGTTTGTATTTGAGACTTTATGCACTGTTTACTGGAATTCAGATTTAACTGGCTGTCCTGTATTTCCTAGCACTCCTGCTCAATCTGCAGCATGTCTGGTTGTAAGGAGGCGGGTATGGAAGCTCAGCATTCAGGCAATCGTACAGGAGGCAGCTCCAAGCAATGGTCAATCTTGGGATATTTTCCTGATTATTTTCTGGTTTTCTTTTTAAGTTATTATTGGGAAAAACAATGGAAATATTTCATTTTTAAGATATTTCAAGTTGCTTGGGGTGAAATCAGATTCCATTTCCTGATTCCTGCTCTATCAAGTATTGGAGGCTTTTAGTAAAAAGAAATCTGAAAGCCAGGCATGGTGGCACACACCTGTAATCCCAGAATTTGAGAGGCTGAGACAGGAGGATCATCAATTCAAGGCCAGCCTTAGCAACTTAGCGAGACCCTCAGCAACTTAGTGAGACCTTGTTTCCAAATAAAAAATAAAACGGGCTGGGGGTGTAGCTTGGAGGTAGAATGCCCCTGGGTTCAATCCCCAGTACCACAGGGGGGAAAAAAAGAATTCTGAGGCTGCTGTGTCTTCTCAAGTGTAGAAGGAAGTTTACACTGAAGAGGGCAAGACTGGCTTCCAGCACAGGCTTTTGACTCTCTTGCCCTCTAGTGGTGGAATGCTTACCCAGGGGTTTAAGTTCCTATTCCTCACAGCGCTCCTCCCCTTGGCTCTTTATTGCTCTCACTCAGCAGCGAGGGAACTGATTAGGAAAGACGTGGGAATGTGCGGGGCCAGCAGATCCGAAGCCCCAAAGCCAGGCTGCAAGGTGCTGGGCACAGGGATAGAGTGAAGGCTGTGCCGGCCCCTGCAGACGGGGCTCCTGGGTTCCTGGAGCCCTGGAGAGGCAGTCTTCCTACGGTCCTGGCCTTTGGGACCCTTCATTTATCAGTAAGTATTTCTGGGGTGCCTACCATATGCCAGGCACTGTGCCGGGTGTGGGGCACCACGCCTGACATATTTCATTATGACGACTGGGAATTAAACCAGAGTCTGCCCGAGTTCTAGGATTTGCACTAGGGAAAACTCAAGTCGTGGCTAGGCACCGGCGGGATCACAGAACTGTGAAGGAGCTGCATCAGCGTCGCCTGATTGGTCAGCTAGCATTCTCCTGCCACATCCGTCCTTCACAGCCCATCCATACAGGGCCTCGGCATCGTTTCGATTAGTGGTCATTAGACTTCTTGACAACTACTTACCATTTGGCACACAGTAACCAATCGGAATTGCATGTAGTACAACATTAATGCCAGGAGGTGTGCCTAGAACCATTCCTAACTTGTGGGGGCACAAAAGAGGGCCCTGGCAGAAGGCTGAACCTTTTCCTTTTTCAAGCATGTGAAACGCTAGGTTGCTGACACCTGAAAGGATGTGCCGTGCCGGCAAAAACCTGTTAGAGCAATGAGGTTGTTTTGGAAACGGTTGGGCCTATTTGTGGTAAAGCTAACCAAACGGAATCAGCAAAGACACTCAGGTGGAATGTTGATGCATGACCCGAGTTTGCTCAGCTGAATGCAGGTTCTCTCCCCAGCTTCGGCTACCCCACGTTTAATTAATCCACATCCTGCCAATTTTACTTTTTAAGTATTTTTCAAATCTCTGTCCTCCCTTGATTTTTACTACTCCCTTAGTTCAGACTCTCACATCTTTTTTTCCTGACCACACAGTAAAGTGGTCAAATCCATTCTGCACAGAGATTTATCTAAGACACAAGGATGATTATGTCACCCCTATTTTTATCCGGCTCCCACCGCCATAGTGCTTATAGGACAATCAAGCTCTGCACGGAATGATGAGCCTGGTGGTCCAGCACCGTTCCCAGCGCACCCCTGCTGGGGTCTGGCAGGTGTTCCAGACGGCTCTGTGGACTCCTTAGATGACCATCCAAACATATAAATTACTTTGGTGTTGTATTGCTTATGGGTTTTCCTCTTAGTATCCCAAGTAGCCCTGAGCTGACCAAATCCCATTCTTTTGTTTTGTTTTGTTGGTACTGGGGATTGAACCCAGGGGCATTCTACCTCTGAGCTACACCCCCAGCCCTGTTTTATTTATTTTTTATTTGGAAACACAGTCTCGCTAAGTTGCTCGGGCTGGCCTCGAACTTGCGATCCTCCTGTCTCAGCCTCCTAAGGACTGGGATTACAGGCGTGTACCACCACACCTGGCCCAAATCCCATTCTTAACATAAGTCTGTATTGACAGTGTCTTAACATATTATCAGTGACCCGTGAGTTTATCCGATTCTGGGGTCCCCCTGCCCTGCCCTTCTTCCATCTCTCAGTTGCATAGAATTTTTTGGCTACTTCTCTTTGGGTGCTCAGGGCTTAGTTAATTGAATTTTGACCTTGACATGAAATAGAAATGCTTTGGTCACAAAGGCCCATTGTTTGTGTTTTGGAGAGGTTACTGATGGGGCAGGGGTGGGGGCCCCGTCTTTCTAACTGGGGGAACAGGTTCTTCCCTGGCAGACGCTTCCACACTAAGTGTCTAAGTATTTGAACTTCCCCCAACCAGGCTTGTAAAGATAATATGGCCGACAAGGATCATCCAAATCTATTCTTAATATTTCTGTTATGTTCCATTTACCGAGGTCACTGCATTTTATTTTTATTCAGAGCACTCCAGACATGGGAGAAAAGTGCCAAAATTAATTCCCTGCGCAGTGGAGCGGGAGCAGCTCTCTGCATCGCTGTGTGAGGAGCCGATGAATCCTAAGGGATCCCTGTTCTGTCCAGCAATGTCCCTGTCGCTCTGACCCACCAGCCTTAGTCACATGTCTCCGTCTCTTCGGGATCTTGACCCACATTTGGAGGATGGCGGCAGTGTGTTGTGGCCATGGCTGATGGAGTTGCTATCACACCATCTACTTACTCGCAGCACATAGGGCCCAGTTCTCCGCCCACTCTCCCCACTCTCCCCACGCCCCTGCGAGGCAGGTCCTATTCTTATTGCCGTGGTGTGGGTAGGAAAGCGGAAGTGCCTGCCCAGGCTCGCCCAGGGAAGCAGTGGAGCAGATCAGGACAGTCGTGTTCTCCCCCCGCGGCACTACTGCAGAAACATTAGTGTGGTGGCGCACGCCTGTGTACAGGAGGCTGAGACAGGAGGATTGCAGGTTCAAGACCAGCCTCAGCAACTTACTGAGATACTCAGCAACTTAGTAAGACCCTGTTTCAAAATAAATGCACACCTGTCATCCTAGTACTTGTGAGGCTGAGAAAGGAGGTTCGCAGGCTCAAGGCCAACCTCAGCAACATAGCTAAGGCCCTCAGCAACTTAGACCCTGTTTCACAATAAAAAATAAAATAGGGCTGGGGGGTCTAACTCAGAGGTAGAATGCCCCTGGGTTCAATCCCTTGTACCAAAAACAGAAGAGAAAAGAAGAGAAAAGAGAGGAGAGGAGGGGAGGGGAGCGGAGGGGAGGGGAAGGGAGACATTAGCAGCCCGTGGTGGCCTAAACCATGCAGCGCCCCCTAGAGCTCGGGGTGGGATACTCTGGCACTATACAAAGGGGAGGCCTCAAGAAGCAGGCCACTGCTGTCTGTGCCTGCAGTATTCAAGCCCAAAGAAGCCAGAGAGCGCAGCACAGGTCGCCCTCTTCTCCCTCCCGTTGGTGCAGTTGAGGCAGGGAGGGAGGAGGCCCTGGCGTGCGTTAGCTTCTTATTAGTATGAGCTAAAGTTGTGTGAAAGGGTTATAGGAGCAGAATCCAAATCAAATGTTATCTGAGAAAGGTCCCAGGGTTGATCGGGCCTAAAGCCTCCACTTCATGGAGGAGCCGTCCAGCCCTCAGCGAGGTTGGCCTCCCCTGCGGCTCTGCAGCTCGGGAGCAAGCTCTGGCGCGCTGTGTGAACTGGGAGCTTCAACAAAACAGCGATCGTCAATTAATAGAGCTTCTGCCTGTTTCATTATCTTTGATTGTTTCGTTCACCAAGCCACACTGTTGTTACTGATTTTTTTCTTATTGGATAAACATAGATGCTAGTTTGATAGTTGACATAATTTCTGTGTAATAGTGATTTAACTTGTTTTAATGGATGAGTTTTGTTATTTATTTATTTATTTATTGGTACTAGGGATTGAACCCCAGGTCGTTCTACCTCTGAGCTACACCCCTAGCCCTATTTTATTTATTTATTTTTAGTTTTTTATTATTTATTGATTTATTTATTTTGGTACTAGGGATTGAGCCCAGAGGCATTCTACCTTTGAGCTACACCCCCAGCCCGATTTTATTTCTTATTTGGAAACAGGGTCTCGCTAGGTTGATGAGAGTCTCACTACTTGCTGAGGCTGTCCTCAAACCTGTGATCCTCCTGTCTCAGCCTCCCAACTACTAGGATTACAGGCGTGCGCCACCACACCCGACAATGGACGAGTTTTAACCAAAGGGGCAGGGTGCTGGCCACTTGCTCTTATAAGTATGTGAAAAAGGGAAGAAAAGGTAATCGAGGGACATTGTCCATGACTCCTCGCAGACTAACGGCATGAAGTATGATGCATTTACCAAGCTAATCATAACTAATTTTCCTGCTGCTCCTGCCTCCCACCTTTCAATACAGCCTTCACTGTGGCAATAGAATTGCTTTTCTAAAGTACAGAGTCAGAGCTGGGGAGGTAGCTCAGTGGTAGAGAGTATACTTAGGATATACAATGCCCTGTGTTCCATGCCCCTCACTGCCAAGGGGGGGGACAAACAAAAAAAACCACAAAACAAACAATAAAGTACAGAGTTGACCCCATCATTCCTCATTGTGTACCAGATCATTTAAACTTCTCATTTGAAATGCCAGAAACTTCAAAACTGTCCCTTATTTATTAGTGTTCTGCTTATCTCTGCCCACCGCCCCTCACCATTAGTTTTCAAAATTTCTATATTTTATGCTATTTTTTACCACCATTCCCATCCCTTGCCCTCCCCAACACGGCACATCATGCCTGTACTCCCTCAAGGCATTAGCTATTGCACTGTGGGTCCCTGGATTTGAAATGCTCTTTCCTGTCTGATGCACCTGGAGAAATTCTGTTCATCCTTTGAGACCACATGCTACCTCCGCTCCCGTCACGCGTAGCTCTGGAATGTCCCCACGGCTCATGGTCAGGCAGCGCAGCAGTGTTCAGTGGGGAGTGACTGGGTCACGAGGGCTCTGACCTCCTCAGTGGATTAGCCCATTGGATGGATTCATGATCTGGATGGATTTTCTGGGAGGTGGTGACAACTATGAGCAGACGGGGTGTGGAGAAGCAGATCATTGGGGGCGTGGCCTTGCAGACTGTACTGTCCCTGGCTCCTTCCAGACTCTCGTTCTGTTCTCTCTGCTTCCTGCTGCCATGAGCTGAGCAGCTTTCTTCCATCACGCCCTTCGCCATGATGCTCCATCTCACCTCAGGCCCAGAGCGATAGAGCCAGGCCTCCGTGAATTCCATTCCCTGAAACTGGGAGCTACGATCAGTCTTTCTTCCTCTAAGTTTTCTCATGAGGCATTTTGGTCATATTGACATAAAGCTAACACATCTCTGAAGTCTTTCCTGTTCTTGACAACGTGGTTGTTTCTTCTTCGGTATTTCTTGTTAACATCTCCAGTGGTGCCCCTCTTGCTTTAATTAAGTGAATACAGACATTATTTTCTTAGTCTTCAAGGTTCCATCATTCCTTCATTGATCCCATAATGCAAAAAAGCATTTACTCAGCATCTGTCTTCATGTACCAAAGGGCTGTGGATGGAGCTGGGGATTCAAAGATAATTAAAGCAAATTTTACTCCTTTGACACAGACCTCCTCACAATGTCATGAGACGGGGTCACAGAGAAACAAATAAGTACCATGCAGTATACTAAATATTCACAAACCTGTGGCTTCTCTTAGAAATACCAGCTTCCTCTGTATACACATAGGCAAATTAGTAATTAATAATGTT
Source organism: Glis glis (assembly GCA_004027185.1). NCBI lineage: Eukaryota > Metazoa > Chordata > Mammalia > Rodentia > Gliridae > Glis > Glis glis. The sequence goes on along the minus strand of PVJS01051064.1, from coordinate 229 downwards.
TTAAACGAATGACGGCACTATGGTTGGAATGTGCTTTGTCCCCTCCAAAACTCATGTTGAAGCTTGGTCCCCAATGTAATGGTGTTGAGAGGTAAGGGCCTTTCAGAGATGTTTGGGTTATGCAGGAAGGGCCCTCAATAAAAGATTAAAGCTCTTGGAAATAAATAGTCTTCTCTTCTCTCCTCCTCCTCCTCCTTCCCCTCCTTCCCCTCCTCCTCCTCCTCCCCCT
>PVJS01051063.1:0-14099 GCA_004027185.1 Glis glis | reverse complement strand
TTGAATGCAGGGGCGTTCTACCTCCGTGCTACGCCCCCGGCCCTATTTTTTTTTATACTTTATTTTGAAACCGGGTCTCACGAAGTTGCGGAGGGCCTCACTAAGTAGAGAGAGACAGGGAGAGAGAGAGAGAGAGAGAGAGAGAGCTGAGGCTGGCCGCGAACCCGGATCCTCCGGTCTCCGCCTCCCAAAGTACTGGGATTACAAGCGTGCGCCATCACGCCCGGCCACAGTGAACTTTTATAAAGGATGGAATTACTCCTCTTCAAAGCCCAAACTTTCAGTCTCACTTACAAGGCTGTCAATAAACTGGATCCTATGACCTTCCTTTCCTTTTCCAGCTCTAGTCAGATATCTGCGTTGCTGATACTTGAATATACAAACATAATCCAGCCTCAGAAATTTTCTACTTATTATCCCCCTGTTTATAAGTCTTTCCTGAGATATCATCCCAGCTCACTTCAGCTTCCTTCAAGCCACGAGAAAACAAAAACAAACAAACCCAACAACTTTATATCTTCTTCCTAACACATTCTGTTCCTTTACCTTTCTTTGTCTTTCTAAAATATATATCACATACTGTCAGTCTGTATACTTTTAAAATTTGTTTTCTCTTCTTCCCACCAGAATATAAACATCCTCTGGAAAGGAATTTTATCAATTTAGTTGTTACTGCTTCTCCAGTTCCTAGAATGAGCTTTGGCACATAATAGACATCAAGGAAGTGTTTGTTGAAAGACAGAATGAGGTTATATGATGCATAATGATAATATATAACAATAAAAATGAACTCTGTTGGCCATTTTTCTCTCAACCAGATGTCCTGTCAATTGAATCAATAATCAGTGTCTTTAATATAGCCAGATTATGTAGGCTAAAGTTTGTTGTGACCTACGAATTGTGCATGTGTTTATTCCTATGCTCATAAACATAAACTCTGGATTATCACTATATAGTTTATGCTTTTGAGAAGGCAACCAAGAGTGGTAGGACTAGAGATGGTACCAGAGAAGCTGGATTTGAAGTCTTGGTTTTACTTTTTTCTTACAAGTGTACAATCAGATGAGTCAACTGGCTTTTAATTCTCTCATCAACTAAATTGGACCAACAGGAATAATTACTTTGTGGCTTACTCTATAAGATTTTTGTGAAAATCAATTGAACTTAAATATGTCATGTCAACATTTTTTTTATCTGTGAGCCAAGCATTCCTGATATTGACAGATATAAGGGAAAATTTAAATCACAAAGAGGGAAACAGGCTTCCCTCTCTTCCCCTTTTCTTAGAGCATTTACTATAGAAACTTTTCATTCTAAGTTATTTCTCTGCTTCTTTGAAATGCACATAAATATTTTCAAATACTAAATAATCCCTTGCTTGTTTAAATATTAATTTTTATATTTTTATTTGTGCATTATAATTACACATCTTAGTGAGATTCAAATAGATACATTCATACATGTACACATCAAGGACCTCTGAGCCATTTCTTTGAAATGTAATCATTAAAGAATATATCACCCTATTTCTAAGTTTTCATGGGAATGTAGGAGCCTAACTGTGGCTAACCTGGTTTCAGGTTGGAAAATAAACTCTACTCCTAAAGATATGAGGAATTCAAACTTCCTTTTGATAAAGACAATGAGAAAACACAAATGGTCATTCCAATTACCAGGTAAATTTAGGATGAATTATGTGTGTTGAAGGATTCTGTCAAGTCTGCTTACTTGAGGACTATTTAGCATTTATCTTGAGAATATGGGTTGCATCTGCTTGGCTCTATAAAAGAGTGAGATTAGTAGGGCACGGTGGCGCATTCCCATAATCCTAGTACTTGGGAGGCTGAAACAGGAGGATCACAGGTTCTAGGACAGCCTCGGCAATGGAGCGAGACTCTCAGCAACCTAGTGAGACCCTGTTTCAAAACAAAAACATAAAAAGGACTGGCAGTATAGCCCCAAGATAGAATACCCCTGGGTTCAATCCCCAGTAACACACACACACACACACACACACACACACACACAGACACACACACACAGATATAAATAATAAAAGTGATCTTGCTTCCTTTTTTATTGCAATTCCTATAGGTTGCCTTTGATTTGCATCACAAATGCTTATTTAATACCAAATCTGTTCTCTTCTAACTTTGTGGAGAAGATTTCTGGGTTGACAGGCAATTTTTGTCTTTAACTATTTCTTCTGCAACATAGGTAAATGAAAAATTGCACTAAAAACAAAACAAGGAGCTTCTAGTTTCCACTTAAGACACAAAAAGCTAGAAGGAGCATTAATTCACCCTTACAACAACAAAAGCTGGATAAACTACAAGTTAATAACGTTTCTCAAAGCCATAAGTGAGCTTTAGTCACAGAGCAAGCAAATAGCCTAGAATCTAAAAGTGAATCCTAGCAGAATTTTTACCAAACTAGTAAGGACAAGTGGGACCTGGCAAGAGAGTGTGGAGCCCCTGGGAGTCACAGATAGAGAGTGCAAACTCATTCTTAGGATCTAACTTGTCCATGGTCCGCACTGTCACCCCACACACTCATGCATACATGTGCAAACTGAAAGATCTGCAAGGGCAAAATGCAGTGTCAAGAAAATTAGAAGAGAAGTCACAGACTGGGCAAAAATACTTTGTCAGTCATGTATGTGGCAAAATACTCGTCTCAAGAATGCATAACAAACTTTATTTTTTTTATTTGTATTTGTTTGCAGTACTGGGGATTGAACCCAGGGGAATTTTACCTCTGAGCTACACCCCCAGCCCTATTTTTTATTCTTTATTTTTAAACAGGGTCTTGCTAAGTAGCAGAGGGCCTCACTAAATTGCTGAGACTGGCTGCGAACCTGCGATCCTCCTGTCTCAGCCTCCCAAGTACTGGGATTACAAACATGTACCACCACACCTGGCTCATAACAAACTTTATAAACTCATCAGTGAAAAAACACACAGTCCAATAAAAAGGTTTGAATATACACTTAGTCAAAGAATATATAGATGTCGCTAGCTGAAGTCATTAAGGAGATTCAAATTAAAACCATAATGAAATAATGCTATATTTATTAAAATGGATAAAATATCAGATGCTGGCAAGGATGCAGAACAACTAAAAAATTACAGAATTATACAGTCACTTTGGAAAGCAGAAATAGGTTTGACAGTTTCTTCTAAAAGTATACATACATGTGCCATGTAATTTAGGACCCCACATTTCCTCAAGAGAGAGAAAATGAATGTTCACACAAACAAAAATTATATTCAAATGTACAGAGCACTTTTATTCATAATCACTACATACTGGAAATCAACCAATTGTCCTTCATCTGGTGAAAGGATAAACAAACTGTAATATATCTATACAGTGGGAAACTATTTAGCAATAACACTGAGAACAAATGACCCAATATCCATTGACACATGCAACAATATGGATAAATCTCAAATGTGTTTTACTAACTAAAAGAAGCTAGATTAAAAGACTTCTAAATGATTCTATTTATATGACATTCTAGAAAAGGCAAATCTGGAGGAATGGAAAATGGATAAAAAATGTTGCTAGGAGTGCAGAGTGGAAAAAAGAGTTAACTAAAAAGGAAAAGCATGAGTAAAATTTTTGAGTTGATAGAACTGTTCTTTGTCATGATTTTGGTTGCAGATACATGACTATGTACTTGCCAAAACTCATAGAATTGTACAACAGGAAATAAATTTTTACTACACATAAGTCATTTAAAAATAATAAAGCACAGTTTCAAAATTTGTCATCAATTACTAATGATTCTTCACTGTGGCACATTGTATCACATAAAAGTTTCAGATTTATTAAGCACAGCTTATTTTGTTTTATTGTAGAAACAATGGATCAAACATAAGCCATAATATTTTCAAACTGAGGACAAAATGGAAAAAGAACATAAAGTGTATTTCATTCCAAAATTATTAGGTCTGTCCCATTAAAGGGAGGTCATATCATATTTGAAATATCAGACTTACCTCCAATCTATTTAAGCTAGGAAAAGGATAGTAGAGATTAAAAAGGTAGGGTCAGAAGGCACAGAAATAGTTCAGGGTTGTGGATATGAATTATAAAGACAGATTAGTCAGAGTTGACTGATAGAGTTAAATAAAATTGTATGACCATTGCGTGGTACAGAGATTTGAAATAGGAATGGATTGATTCCAGAAAGCTGTTTGAGCCACTGTAATAACTAATTAGAAAAACAAGAGATATATCGATTAAATCTGAGTAGAGGATTATTCTACAAGCAATTCAAGCAAAGTTTCCTTATAAAATGGTACTTAGACTATAGAATTAACTATCAGAATGTCTTATATGAGAGAGAAAGAACTAGATAAATATGTAGCCATTACAACAAGGACTTAAAAGGGAAAATACTGATAAGAGAGTGGATGATTAATAACTAGAAATAGAGAAGTGGAGATTAGAATTCAGCTCATAGAGGATTTCAAACTGACGTGGACATCCTAGAGTAGATAGATGGAGCATGAATTCATTCAGCACATACAGAGGTTTGTAAAGCATTAAGTTGATTTGATTTATGTAAACAGCCTAGTTCAGAATGACAAAGAGGATGGCTGTATTGTCCCTTGAAATACAAATTTTAAGCAAGTTTTTTGCTTTTGACAATTCAGAGCTGAATTGCATTTTCTTTATGCAGAAAAAACAACATACTCAAATATTCATTAATTTCACTAAAATTATAGCCACACAAATATCAAATGGCTATTTTGATAAGGCCATTATGATTTTCTCATTTGCCAAATGTTTGTATATATATTTTATTTGCCTCTTTAATCTAACTGTAAAGCTCTCGAGGTAGAATGCCCCTGGGTTCAATTCCCAAGTGCAAAACAAAAATGATTTAAATGAATTTATCTCTCCTTTCTCTTCTTTCTGAAGAAGTTTTGTGTCAAAAACTTTCATGCATTAAATGAGGGCAGAAGATTTAAAGACTCATCTGGAAACAACAGGAAGGAACAAAGCTAAGAGACAATTTGACAAAATGGGAATCTATACTGAAGCAATAAGATACTACATTTTGCTTCAGAGATAACCTTTGTTTAACCCACTGTACTAATCCTAGATAGCATAAATTATCACAGTCCTCTCCAGGAATGCTCAAGACATGAATCACCATAGCAACTCATCCTAAATAGAAATACCATGGTAGTGATTTTAGGGGGGAAAAGGTATAGGTGCAGAACTCACACCTATTATTGCTCCCACCAAGATTATCTAACAGAGTCCGTTCACAAGAGTAAGCATTTCCAGGCATCCATATTAGTGTCTAAAGAGGGTAGCTGATTACTCATGATTCACAGCATTGATCTCCACTCCAGCCAAAGACCAGTTTGTTCTTTCTACAATTAATGTTAAAATCTTTCCCTGATCTCTAATGCACCCTGACTCACATCTGAATAAATGTGTATACCTTTTCCTGTTGTACTTTCTCTAGCAACCCATGTCTTCTTGCTTCTTCAAAATTTTACTTAAAACATATCTCCCTTTTATAACTTCTATTTCAGAATCTACTTAGGATATATTACTCCTATAACTTAAAGCTCGCTCTTGCTCTCTCTCTCTCTCTCTCTCTCTCTCTTCCTTTCTCAGTTTTCTATCCAATTCATCTTATGTACAGCACTAAGTTCTTTCTTAGGACAGCTGCATGTAGTTGGTAAATGTGCATGCTTATATGTTCCTGTCACATGAGCTTAAAGACATTTTCCTATATATCCCTTGTCACTTCCTGATTGATATGGCTGGCAGATGGCATTTTTTAGAAGTATCATCAACTGCTCAAAATATGCTGACATCTCCAATAATAAATAATGCAAGACAGTCATGGTTTAGAAAGCAGTTCCTGCTTTTACAAGAAAAGGAAAATGATAAACTTCTAAGAATATGATATAAATGAAAAGAAACAAATATGTGGCAGGCTGTATATGCACACTTGGTGTGTATGTGTTTTGGGGGACAGGGATGTGTAATAGATGCTTTCAATGTTCTGCCCTATATCTCCTTTACCTACCTTTGAGTTCACTTGCAACTATGGAAGACCTCTACTATCTGGAACCCTGAGTACCCGCATATTCTGCTTTTTTGCCTGAGAGCTTTCTCTGGCACTACAGGAGGATGCTACACCAGGAACAACCCAGAACTTCAGGGAATGGGGTTGACCAATCCCCTTGAAGGGTGCAAATACCATGGCCTCTTGTGGTGGGACAATTCTAAAGTGTGTTCAACAGTTTCTTAGTGTTTCCTGGAAGGATTTTGCCCTAGTTGCTCAAGGCAGCAATCTGCTGTTTAAAACATATTTTTAAGCCTTTTCTTTTCACTTACCTGTCTCATTTTCTCCATTCCTTAATTTGTGTTTCTTGGATTCACATCCTAAATAAATTTTCCCTCAATACCTTATCTAAATATTTGCTTTTGGGGAAATCTGAAATTAAGATATTAGGAGAGGAATATTGAACAGTTTTATTGGGTGGTTAAGAAGTACCACACTGCCGGGCGTGGTTGCGCACACTTGTAATCCCAGTACTTTGGGAGGCGGAGACCGGCGCGGCCAGCCTCAGCTTGCGCATGCACACGTGCCAGCGTTCTCTCTCTCTCTCTCTCTCTCTCTCTCTCTCTCTTTCTCTCTCCCTGTCTCTCTCTCTCTCTCTCTCTCTCTCTCTCTCTCTCTACCTAGTGAGGCCCTCCGCAACTTCGTGAGACCCGGTTTCAAAATAAAGTATAAAAAATAGGGCCGGGGGCGTAGCGCGGAGGTAGAACGCCCCTGGGTTCAATCCCCGGTACCGCAAAAAAAAAAAGTACCACACTGCTGGGCATGGGGGTGTATGCCTGTAATCCCAGTACTTGGGAGGCTAAGGCAGGAGGATTGCAGGTTCAAGAATAGCCTGAGCAATTTAGAAAGACCCACAGCAACTTAGCAATACTCTGTTTTAAAATAAAACATAAAATAGTACTGGGGGTGTAGCTCAGAGGTAGAATGCCTCTGGGTTCAATCCCCAGTATCAAAAAAAAAAAGAAAGAAAGAAAGAAAAAAAGACCATACTAAGGTAATGGTATTAGAAATGAGATATAAGAGCTGGGCGTGGTGGTGCACGCTTGTAATCCCGGTACTTGGGAGGCTGAGACCGGAGGATCCGGGTTCGCGGCCAGCCTCAACTACTTAGTGAGGCCCTCCGCAACTTCGTGAGACCCGGTTTCAAAATAAAGGATAAAAAATAGGGCTGGGGGTGTAGCTGGGAGGTAGAATGCCCCTGGGTTCAATCCCCGGTACCACAAAAAAAAAAAGAAATGAGATATAAGTGATAAGCTGCCATACATGGGAAGATATGGGGGAAGAGCATTCCTGGTAGAAGCAATAGTAATTGGATTAGCTCTGAGATGAGAATGAACTGTTTATATTCAATGAAGAGTGCAAAAACACAGTGCCTAGAGTAGAATTAGGAGCAAGCGGTAGGCAGTGAAATCAAAGGGGCAAGTAAGAGATAAATTTTATAGGATTATATGAATGTATTAAGGATTTCAGGCTTATATTATGACTATACTGAGCCTTTGTAAGATTATATGTGGGGGAATGTTATAATTTAATTTTAAAATAACTCTGGCTATTTGTAGGGATAAATTTTAGGAAGACAAAAATTACAAACTATAAGAGGAAGGAAGCCAGAAGACTAGGAAACAACTGTACTAAGCTATGTGAAAGTCAAAATTATGTGAGTAGTTGATATAGAAAGAAAGTTTACATTTAAGGTATATTTTAAAGGAAGAAACAATAGGATTCACTCATGAATTGCATCGAAGGGCAGCAAACTGAAAGGAAATAAATTGAATTCTGTTAAGTATGAAAAGACAAATTGATGCCGGGCGTGGTGGCACACGCTTGTAATCCCAGTACTTTGGGAGGCAGAGACCGGAGGATCCAGGTTCGCAGGCCAGCCTCAGCTCTCTCTCTGTCTGTCCCTGTCTCTCTCTCTCTCTCTCTCTCTCTACTTAGTGAGGCTTCCACAACTTCGTGAGACCCAGTTTCAAAATAAAGTATAAAAAATAGGGCCGGGGGTGTAGCGCGGAGGTAGAACACCCCTGGGTTCAATCCCCAGTCCGCAAAAAAAATAAAAAAAGAAAAGACAAATTGAAATGAGGATGGGACAAAAGATTCAAATTTAGAAGTCAGTGGTATCTCACAATGTTTTATCTACCTATCATCTATCTATCCATCTATCATCTACCTATCTAGTACTGGGGATTGAACCCATGGGCATTCTACCTCTGAGCTACACCCCCAGCCTGATTTTATTTCTTATTTAGAAACAGGGTCTCGCTAGGTTGATGAGAGCCTCACTACTTGCTGAGGCTGTCATCGAACCTGCAATCCTCCTGTCTCAGCCTCCCAAGTATTGGGATTACAGGTGTGCGCCACCACGCCTAGCTTTATCTTTTATTTTGAGACAATATCTCACTAAATTGCTGAGAGCCTTGCTACGTTGCTGAGGGTGGCCTCAAACCTATTATCCTTCTGTCACCACCCTTCCAAGTATTGGGATTATAGGTATGTGGCACTGTGCCTGGCTGCCACCCAATGATTTAAATGCATGAAATAAGATCTGACCCTACAGGAGTAGAAAGTAGAGGAAAAACACTTGAGAGTTAAAGGAACTATAAAGCAAACTGAAATAGAGAAATAAGAAAAATAAATGAAAGACAAAAATTGTGGTCTCATATATACCAAAAAATTATATGTCTCAAGAAATACCAGCAAGGAAGAAGGGGCTAATTGTCTGGAATGTTGCTGAGAGTGTAACTTGGGAGGAAGGTGGAAATTCAACCCATTTGTCACCTTTTAGATCACTGAGAGGAACAGAATTAATTATTAGGAATGAAAAATGGATTGTCATATGCTGAAGAGGAAAATGAATTTGAAGATATAAAAATTAAGAATAGAGAGACAATTTTTTTTTTGTGGTATCAGGGATTGAACCCAGGGGCATTACTTTATTTTGAAACCAGGTCTCACGAAGTTGCAGAGGGCCTCACAAAGTAGAGAGAGAGAGAGAGAGAGAGAGAGAGAGCTGAGGCTGTCCGCGAACCCGGATCCTCCGGTCTCCACCTCCCAAAGTACTGGGATTACAAGCGTGCGCCACCATGCCCGGCTTGAGAGACAAATTTTTGAAAAATTCTTAATAAGAGCAGAGATTTAGTGCAATAGCTGGATGGGTATGTGGGAAAAGTGCTAATATGCCATAGAAAAGGTTATCTGTTCATAACAGAGTTCCTTCTAGCAGTTAAGTTTATACCATGGGATTGCATATGGGCAATGGGGAGTTGATAAAACAGGACTGCATTTCCAGGCATGGAGCTTTAAAAATATCTCATGCAGTCTACGACTTATTTTTCTCCTTCAAACACAAACTTAAAAGTCAAGTATTTCATATGATAAAATCACAAAATGGAAGCAACCTGGGTTGCTGAGTCAGTCTTGAGAGCTACCAAAACAATCTATGCTATGTTGTACTATGAAATGAAAAATAAACCTCTGATGTGTTTGTGAACTGAGTTATCTAGGTTCCTTTGTTAATTCATCTTAGTTAAGCTTATTCTAATACCCCAGCAATGTTTTTAATATGGTTGGTGTTATGGTTTGGATTTAGAATGTCCTCCCAGACCTCACCTAGACAAGGCAACCATGTTAGAGTTGGGGCTTTGGTTGCTGAGACGGGGTCCCTGGGAGTGTGGCCTTAGGGACTTTGCATCTTTCCATGACCCTCCTTCATGAGTTCTCTCTGCTTCAGGCCTCCATGATGTGAGAGTACAGTCTCCTCTCGTGTTCTCTCTCCCTGCTTCCTGCCACCATGCCCTGAGCTCTGGCATAAAATGGGCAGCAACCTCTGAAATCTCCAGAACAGTGAGCAAATAAATCTTCCTTCCTCTAAGTTGTGATCACAGGTATTTTGGGTCACAGCAGTGAATGCTGACTGAAATAGTTGATAAAATACCATTTTGCTTACTTTAGGAAATGCATAGTAAGAAAAAGACTTGATATTGCAGGAGAGAGAATATGCAAATGCAAAAATATTATTGAGAAGATAAAGTCTGAGATTAGAGTGATAATTGTTGAGGTTGGCTATAATAATAGAAGTAGCACAGATGAGGAAATGCTGAGAATATGAGTACAAAAGAAGTCAAAAAGATAGATTTGGTTAAAGGAAGCTGAGGAAGTTTTCTCATTTATTATTTCTATTTGACCAGAGAATAGTGAGTTTAGATAAGAATATAACAGAGAGAGAGAGAGAGAGAGAGAGAGAGAGAGAGAGAGAATGAGAGAGGGGGGATAGGAAAACATTGGCTATTTGAGGAAAGAGGGAAAATTATGAAAAAAAATAATTTGAGGAGTAGGAAATCAATCAAATTAAGAAAGTAAAATAAGGTCATCTGGCAATGTTGTATGTATTTAAAATGTGTGATCATGAATGTAAAACAAGACCAAGTAGAATATTTGTGTTTATTTTTATGCTTCTTTAAACTGCCTAGTTGAAGGCATAAAATATTTGGATGTATGGCTTTAGTCAGGCATGCATAATGGAGAAAGAGTGGGGTGAGAATAGCTAGACAGTTGCTGAATTAAGAGTGCTGTTATAAGTGATCCAGAAGGATAAGAAATGCTGGTCAGAATATAGAATACTTCAAAATGAGATTTTTAAAAATAGTTCACTTATTGAAGATTAATAAGTTAGGCACAGTAAAGTCAAAATACAATCATTTTCTTACCATAGCTCTTGGGGTAAATCCTCCTCATTCTCATACCAGAAAAAAAAAATCTATGATATTTCTGAGAAACTCTTATTGTTGTTTTATAGATACTGGGAATCATGTGAGTTATGTGAGAGTTACACACATGGTAGACACATGAAAAGTATTTGTGTTAAATTAGAGAAGATGATAATAAATGTTAGGAAGAGACCAAGAAATAACTTGCTTCTTATCATATAAAACAGGGATCTGTGGACATAGAAATTAAAAGGAAAAGATGCTAAAAAGAGTAAGGAAAGAAGGCTATTAGGCAGATGGAACAGGTACCCCTTGGTGTCCTCTTTCCTAAAGCAGATCTGCAATACTTGGGGTAAATAAATGTTAGGCCCAGGATATAAATTTCAATAGGACGTGGAAATCTTTTGCAGTATGTATATTTAGGATGGTACACCTCAAATAATATGTTTCTTACCTGATTAATAGGGCTTCAGTAGGAAGAAGCCCAAGCAAGTCACATCACACTACACTGTCTTCATCAAATACAGAGTAAAGGGACAGAAATAAATGTTCCCTGATTAAATGCCTTACACAGCTCACTGCCACTCTGTTAACCATAGATTCTGCATAACTGAATTGTCAAGCAGCTCTAGAGCTTACTAAATCATAGGATCCTTGTAATAGTGCTAAAATGCAAGAGCAAAAGAATGACAGTAGCCTTTGTTTACAACATTGGGAAAACAAATAGCAGGCTTATTTGTTACCAATTGTTCAAATAAACAGAAATTAAAAGACGTGTGGAGTTTGTTAAATACATTCTATATTATAAAAAGACAAACAAAAGCAAAGGAAAGAAACATTTGAAAAATGCAAAAACAAAATGTGATTATTATTTTCCATGCCATTTGAAGAAAAGTAAATACATATTTCTCAAGCAAGGTTAGATAATGAGACAGTGAGACAATGGAGTTACCCAGGAAACAGTTTGAATAAGATACAGAAGCAAAAATTAGGGAACTATAGTCCATAAGGAAAGTAAAACAAATATAATTCATATTATAAAAAGTAAATCATATGAGAATTGAGAAAGGACAAAATAATAATTCCAAAATAATGTGGAGAAGAAATCTGAGATTCTCTTCAAAATTGAAGAGGGACTTTGAAAACTTGTTTGAAGGTTCTAGCAGGGGAGTGCAGCTACTCATATACTCTTGACTGGACAATCCTCCTCTATTAGGGAAGTTTGTACTCTTCAACCCAGTGCACAGCTTTGGGAGGGGCACACATGGAGCTCTGGGGGAGGAAGAGGACACCTGCCTAGCTAACCAGATTAGCTGAATCAGCCCTGGGGATCAGTGGGGTGACAGCTATCACAGCCAGATGTATAGTAGCACAATTCACAATAGCCGTATTATGGAACCAACCTGGGTGTCCCTCAACAGATGAATGGATAAAGAAAAAGTGGTATATATACACACAGTGGAGTTTTACTCAGCCATAAAGAGGAAAAAAATGCATACCATTTGCAGGAAAATGAATGGAACTATAAACATGCTATGTGAGTTCAGGCATAATCAGAAAATCAAAGGCTTCATATTTTTCTCATATGTAGAAGCTAGAGAGAAAATAGGAAAGAAAATGTACCTCATGAAACTGAGGAGAGACTACTAGAACAGTGGAATGGGAGTGGGGGAGGGAGGAAAGACAGGAGAAAGGAGGCTTGAGGAAGAAAACAGACCAAACAATGTTATGTGTGCATATGAATATATCACTACGACACTCACTATCATCTATGGGAATGGACAGGGTAGAGGGTGGAGTTGGGAGGGAAACACACTAGGTGATGGATGTTGTGTGCATACACAAATGTATCACTTTGATTTTCACTATGATGTACAAGTACAATGTACCAAAAAAGTTTAAAAGTGGAGAGAGAAAGAATAAGATATAAATTGTCTTAGTTCAGGCTACAATACCCAAATACCATAAATTGGGTGGCTTATTAACAACCAAAACTTATTTCTCATAGTTCTGAAGGCTGAAAGTGAGAACATGGTAGAGTTTTGGTGAGGGCCATCTTCCAGTTTGCAGACGGCCACCTTCTTATTATATTCTCATGTGGTGGAAAGAAGAGAGAGGAAACGGGTTCACTTTCTCCTGAGACTTAGAAAGACACTAATTACATTCATGAGGGCTCTACCTTTACTACCTTATCTAATTCTAACTGCCCTCCAAACTACCTGTAATATGATAATATTGGGGGTTAGCATCTCAACATATGAACTGGTGGGAACAAATACTCAGTCCATAACATAAGTAAAGAAAAAAAATGATAAATGTGAAAGAAAGTAAAAATTCAACATACAGAAAATTTGTGGTCAAATGAAGGAACCAGAAGAACAATACAAAAATATGATAGCAAATCCAATTCTGAATGTGAATAAAGGCATAAAACTATATGGCTAAAGCTTCAGCTCTTGAGTCCCAACATGAAGTTTATGAAAAGATAAATACCTCTAGATATGAGCTGGAAATATATAATTCTTGATAACATGATTAAAATATCTATAACATGGAGGCAGAACAAAAGATTAAAACATAATAAACAATTGAAAACTAATTTTTCCACTAAAGAAAAGCCTTACTCATCTCAATCTTCTCTTGTTTTAATTTAAGGGCAAAAATAAAATAAATAATATGTACAGTTTTAGATGAAAAAGAATCTTATCCCTAGAAGAGGTTTTGTTTACAGGTGAAGTATCACATATACAGGACATAGAAAAATAGATCATTTAACCTTGAAGAAGTATTTGGAAATAAATCAACACATTAAGGAACCATAGTAAAAATGCAATGTTAAATAATTGTTATAAATGTAACCACAAATAGAAATCAAAAGCATTTCTAAAGCTGGGTGTGGCAGCATATGCCTGTAATCCCAGTATTTGGGAGGTTGAAACAGGAGGTTCGTGGGTTCAAGACCTTCAACAACTTAGTGAGACCCTGTTTCCAAATGAAAAAAAATAGGGATGGGGGTAGAGCTCAGAAGTAGAATGTCCTTACGTTCAATCACCAGTAACACACACACACACACACACACACACACACATACACACACACATTTCTAAGTCTTAAAATAGCAAGAGAAACTGAAACAAAAGTAATATTTATAATTAGGATACCAGACTATACCCCCAAAATCCAGAAAAAAATGTATCAATGCTTTTTATCTTTGGGTATGACAAATATCAGTAGGTTTTATTTAATTCTGTGTGTGTGTGTGTGTGTGTGTGTGTGTGTGTGTGTGTGTGTGT